>JALPQI010008555.1:0-59166 GCA_025490895.1 Thaumatotibia leucotreta
GATTTACTACCTATTTGCTACCTAAGCATATATTTTTTCCAGATTTTTTAGGCAAAAAATGACGATTTTATAAGCATTTCAAATTCTGAACAAAAAAAAATTTGTTAGAGTACCATAATAATTTACTACCTATTTGTTACTATTTACTACCTATGTTCACATATTTGCTACCTAAGTTTTAAAAAAGAAGTAAACTTAATTAAGTGGGCAGTCATTCTGACGTCAGGATGACTGCCCATATTTAGTATTTCGCGGTTAGACCCTATATTTTGCAACTTTCTATGTACTATGATTTACTACCTATTTGCTACCTAAGCATATATTTTTTCATATGTGCTACCTTAGATTTAAAAAAGAAATAAACTTAATTAAGTGGGCAGTCATTCTGACGTCAGGAATATGTTAGTATTGTGACGTCAGGGTAGTAAATTATGATGGTACTGTAACAATTTTTTTTTTTTGTGCAGAATTTGAAATGCTTATAAAATCGTCATTTTTTGCCTAAAAAATCTGTAAAAAATATATGCTTAGGTAGCAAATAGGTAGTAAATCATAGTACATAGAAAGTTGCAAAATATAGGGTCTAACCACGAAATACTAAATATGGGCAGTCATCCTGACGTCAGAATGACTGACCACTTAATTAAGTTTATTTCTTTTTTAAAACTTAGGTAGCAAATATGTGAACATAGGTAGTAAATAGTAGCATATAGGTAGTAAATTATGATGGTACTCTAACAAATTTTTTTTTGGTCAGAATTTGAAATGCTTATAAAATCGTCATTTTTTGCCTAAAAAATCTGGAAAAAATATATGCTTAGGTAGCAAATAGTTAGTAAATCATAGTACATAGAAAGTTGCAAAATATAGGGTCTAACCACGAAATACTAAATATGGGCAGTCATCCTGACGTCACAATGACTGCCCACTTAATTAAATTTATTTCTTTTTAAAACTTAGGTAGCAAATATGTGAACATAGGTAGTAAATAGGTAGTAAATTATGATGGTACTCTAACAAATTTTTTTGTTCAGAATTTGAAATGCTTATAAAATCGTCATTTTTTGCCTAAAAAATCTGGAAAAAATATATGCTTAGGTAGCAAATAGGTAGTAAATCATAGTACATAGAAAGTTGCAAAATATAGGGTCTAACCACGAAATACTAAATAGGGCAGTCATCCTGACAGAATGACTGCCCACTTAATTAAATTTATTTCTTTTTAAAACTTAGGTAGCAAATATGTGAACATAGGTAGTAAATAGTAGCAAATAGGTAGTAAATTATGATGGTAAACTAACAAATTTTTTTTTGTTCAGAATTTGAAATGCTTATAAAATCGTCATTTTTTGCCTAAAAAATCTGGAAAAAATATATGCTTAGGTAGCAAATAGGTAGTAAATCATAGTACATAGAAAGTTGCAAAATATAGGGTCTAACCGCGAAATACTAAATATGGGCAGTCATCCTGACGTCAGAATGACTGCCCACTTAATTAAGTTTACTTCTTTTTTAAAACTTAGGTAGCAAATATGTGAACATAGGTAGTAAATAGTAACAAATAGGTAGTAAATTATGATGGTACTCTAACAAATTTTTTTTTGTTCAGAATTTGAAATGCTTATAAAATCGTCATTTTTTGCCTAAAAAATCTGGAAAAAATATATGCTTAGGTAGCAAATAGGTAGTAAATCATAGTACATAAAAAGTTGCAAAATGTAGGGTCTAACCACGAAATACTAAATATGGGCAGTCATCCTGACGTCAGAATGACTGCCCACTTAATTAAATTGATTTCTTTTTTTAAACTTAGGTAGCAAATATGTGAACATAGGTAGTAAATAGTAGCAAATAGGTAGTAAATTATGATGGTAAACTAACAAATTTTTTTTTGTTCAGAATTTGAAATGCTTATAAAATCGTCATTTTTTGCCTAAAAAATCTGGAAAAAATATATGCTTAGGTAGCAAATAGGTAGTAAATCATAGTACATAGAAAGTTGCAAAATATAGGGTCTAACCGCGAAATACTAAATATGGGCAGTCATCCTGACGTCAGAATGACTGCCCACTTAATTAAGTTTACTTCTTTTTTAAAACTTAGGTAGCAAATATGTGAACATAGGTAGTAAATAGTAACAAATAGGTAGTAAATTATGATGGTACTCTAACAAATTTTTTTTTGTTCAGAATTTGAAATGCTTATAAAATCGTCATTTTTTGCCTAAAAAATCTGGAAAAAATATATGCTTAGGTAGCAAATAGGTAGTAAATCATAGTACATAGAAAGTTGCAAAATGTAGGGTCTAACCACGAAATACTAAATATGGGCAGTCATCCTGACGTCAGAATGACTGCCCACTTAATTAAATTGATTTCTTTTTTTAAACTTAGGTAGCAAATATGTGAACATAGGTAGTAAATAGTAGCAAATAGGTAGTAAATTATGATGGTACTCTAACACTGATCCGCTATTTTGGTCAGTCATCCTGACGCTCACCACTTCGCGGGCAGACGTTTCACAGACGCCGCCAACATTTGGTGCATTAAAAAAACTAAACAGAAAAGTAGTAAACTATAGCGCCAGATGTTCACGACCTACGTCAACGTAACACTATTTGTTTACTATTCCAGTTATTTCCAGTTTGATAAATGTTAGTACTAGTGAGGGTCGAAATTCGATTTCAGAAATATAATATGAGCAAATTTTTTATTTCATTATGAATATCAGGTTCATTAGTCTCATAATGCACAAACTTCATAACATTGCAATGCATATTTTCCTGATACTTTCATCAGGTAATCAAAAACATCAACTAATAAAAAAATTACTAATCTACTATATTCTACTACTGTATAATCAATATAATCATTACACTAGTAAACACGTTCTTACTAATCTATACTATAATATAAATACTCAATATGAAATGGTTGACTGTTTTCTATACCACTATTTTGTATTGTGGGGGCGACAAATTTTCTTTATAATTAAAAGTTAAATAATATAAATACGAGTATTATACGCCGTGACATTTGGATTGTGAAGCAGGGGTGAACACTGAACAGGGTACCAAGGACCGTTAGGCTAAGCAATTTTCACATGGAGACTGTCAAGAAGTTGCGAAAAAATATCCATATGAGTTAATAACCTTTATTAATACATAAGTATTAATGAAATCATAATCAGAAGTTTTTTTTCGTGATTTCTTAGTTGTCTCCATAGATGCATAGTGAAAGTTGCTCAGCGTGACCGTCCCTGGCCTACTACCGCGAAAATCGAAATTCGTCAATTTTCTCTGTCACTCAAACGAAAACGTTATTAGAGTGAGAGAGACAAATCCTCGAAATTTACGAATTTCGTTTTTCGCGGTAGGGCAGCTGCTACCCAGTTCACTCCTGCTCCATGAACCATGACCCAATAGACGCCCTGTATTTTTTACCTGTCCTTTAAAAAACGTTCATATGACTGAAGTTAAATTTTGAATATGTAACATCACTACTATTAGCTACGGGCCACTGTCATTGCTCCCGTGCCGGTGGCGCTACACTTATTGTTTACATTTTGTTATGAACGGCGCCTTTGAACTTAACTAGTTCCCTTTTTGAAATATTATTTCCGTAATTTTGTTTCTGTTTTGTATTATTTTTAGGTATTGCGGCGCTGGCATACCGGTATTGGGAAAATATTATTTTAGTGGACAAACCAAACATAATTTGCTGTTATTGAATTTCCACGTTACATTGTACCATTATTCCACCAAAATTTTAACTCTTCCATTTTCTTCTTTATTTGGAAGAAATTTAATAATATACAAAAATAATATAATTTATAAACACAGAGCAAAGAGAATATTTGTGTAAAAACAATTACCTATATTAGTTTAGAGCTAATTAATTACACGTAAATAATGACGGGTATTACTTATACTCGTAATGCTGCAAATAACTCGATTGAGCCGCGGCACAATTTGACATTGTTCGCAATGAATTTTTGAAAGTATGGTATATGATAAGTATGATATATTTGCCGATGATTTAAAGTTAGCTCTGCCCATTAGCAATACCCAAGACGCATCTTTACTCCAGGCGGATATTAACAAAGTCTGTGCGTGGGCTCGTAATAATAGCTTGACTCTCAACAACGACAAGTGCTCGGTAGTCAGTTACACTAGAAAACGAAATCCCATTAACCATTCCTATACAATAGAGGGTAAACCGTTGAAACGCGCAACCTTAATTAAAGATCTGGGAACGTGGTTTGATACACAACTTACGTTTAACCAACATTATTATTAAAACCAGCAACGAAGCCCGGAAATGCCTAGGATTTGTCATACGCCAGGCTAAACTATTTACTAATAAGCACGCCATGACTACTCTCTACAATGCATTCGTTCGTACGGACTAAGTTGGAAACTAACGCCGTGATCTGGAATCCACATGAAAAACAATATAAACTTCTATTGGAAAGAGTACAAAAATCCTTCGTAAGGTTTTTGTATAAAAAACGGTACGGCTATTATCCCCTCCTTTACCCTACATTATTCGTGCTAGGCATGGTAGATTACACAGCCCTTGAGACGCGTAGAAATATGTATCTTATAAAATACTTTTTTCAACTTATACGAGGGGGAGTAAAAAACCCCCTCTTACTATCGCAAGTAGGGCTTCGAGTCCCTCTTCCCACCAAGAACCTGTTACGCCCTCGGCGCCGCGGCCTCTTTGCTGTCCCTCTTGCCCGAACTCGCATGCATGCTACCTCTCCTCTCCACCAAGCCCTCACATTAATAAATGACATACTGGACACCGACAACCAACTTGACATCTTTTTTACACGCGAAAATAAATTCCTAGCAGCATCATGTCGATATATAGAACAAATAGTTACCACTAGTTCCATCGTCTATTAAACAGTGTCCAAAATGTATTAATATTAATTGTAACGATTATTTGATTAATTTATTCGGTTCTATTGACATATTTTAAAATTGTAATTCGCTATTTAATTGTATAATTTTAATTCTTATATCTTGACATTCTAACATAATATTTTTAATTTTTATCCTATTTCAATATCCAAATTTTTTGACATCATTGTATATTGTATAAAACTTATTACATTGTATAAAATACCTCATGTTCTCTAAGTACCTACCTAATGAATTTTGTATACTTACCTAATATTTTACATTTCAATTTCACATTTAATGTTTTTTATGTTTTATTTAATTAATTATTTATTTTTATTGTTGCATGATAGTATATAAGAAATGAAATGTCAATTAGCACGTAAGGTTTAGCTGTTAGTGCTAATTGTAAGAAAAATAAATAAATTGAAATATGTGGTTAGTAAAAAGCTTTACTTATCAATCTTATTAGAGCATATTCAAGAAGAAGGAATAATAATAATATATAGTAAAACATCAAGATTGTCTATTTATGTGTTTACAAACTATTTATAAAATATTCTGAAAAAAATCGTTGGTTAGGTACTAGCATATTTATCTGTGATTCAGTACATAGTGTAAAAGGGGGTTTCCTGGTAACAAAGTCGCAACAGTGTGGTCGGTTATTACTTATTAGCGCTACTGGATGCGCCGGAGCAAGTTGATTGACCCCTGACGCGCGCCACATTTTGTACCGCCACGCTTTTGACAGCCCATCTATTGTTAAAGTCTTATGCAATAAACATACTAATCTATTTAGATTTATATTTACGGCCGTGTAGATTACATTGGTAGCTGAAATACAAATATAAAGGTATTTTCATAATGAACGTTATTATCTTTTCTCAAACTTGCTACGGAATGTTGATGTTACTTACTTTAAATTAAGCCCGGAAATACTATGTTTCCGGTGTCATATGCTAAGATGATATGTAATGAGATTTCATGTATTTATTTCACACCTAGGACTGCAAACAAACTGTCTTTTGTTTTGAAACGTCAAATTGTGACACTAGGTCTTGACATTCAGCCACAGAAAAAAAAATAACCTAAGGACTAATGTCTATACCAACAGGTAAAAGGAAACCTCAAACAGATTTAAAAAAAAGTTAGGCGCGAATGTTTTTTTTTAATGTTGTACGATACTGTACTATTGGTTTATTTACAAATCAAATAGTATGGTTCGGCGAAATCAGTTCGTTTTATTTCATGGCAAGTTTGAGAAAAGCACTATACAAATCTCGGCGAGAAACAGGGTTACAGGCCGCGTATTCCTATCTGGCCTCAGTTCCTTCGGCCAGATATATCTACTTGGCCTGTAACCCTTCGTTTCCCGTCCTCTATAGTAATGTACTATTAATTACATTTTTATGTTCAGTGTACCAGTTAGCAGTGATAATAATTATTAATTTTGTAAAATGAACTTACTGTATATTCTTAGATAAAATGTAATTGCATAGTAATTGCATTACCCATGAGGCCATGACTATTATTGGATTTGAATATAAATCATAAATAAATAAATAAATATATTGGGACATCTTACACAAATCGAGCTAGTCCCACGGTAAGCTCAATTAAGGCTTGTGATGTAGGTACCAGGCGACGTTATATATAATAGATAGATACATATAGATACTTAAATACATAGACAGCCATGACCAAGGAACAAACATTTGTGATAAATAAATACACAAAGAATGCCCTCGCCAGGATTCGAACCCGGAACCTCCAGCTTCGTAGGCAGGGTCACTACCAACTAAGCTACTGAGGCTGACAATACCGATAAGTATGTTATGTTGTAATAATAATCTGATGGTAATTCTTTTACATAAAAATTCCTTTGGACCTTTGATCTTTCAAAATAGGTATTTTTAGAGTTCCATAGTAAACTAGGAACCCTTATACTTTTGCTATGTCCGTACGATAGATATTGTTGAATAGGTCTCTTGAAAGAGATAAGGGTCCCAAGAGAAAGTTTTTTCATTACGGCAATATTTTCTTACTTTTGATCCGTAGGTATGAAGAATATGAAAAAAAATCTTGAATATAATATTTATAGAATGCTTTAAAATATAACTAAGGCTCGTTCACGAAATAAAGTAGCCATTGCTGTATATATTTTTTTTTGTATGAGACCATACCTTTGTATGGGTGTTATTGCAAAGAAGGGCTCTTTGCCTATCTTCTCGGACGCTGTGGTTGATATTTATATTAATTTCTATGGAGAATAAGTATGGACTTATGGACTTTTATTTAAACTTCTGGATTTAGGTAGTGTTTCTTCTTATTTTACCATTTTGGGTCATTTAGTTTCCCTATGGGTCTTAACTAAACTACCATACCGGTACCTTAACCTCGTGCCTACATTAGGTCAAAATTTGCCAAATCAAATTGGAAATTTGTCTAATTGACATAGAGTTATAAAAAATATTGTCCCTTATGTCCTTTGGGTAGGACAGATGTAGGCAGGAGGTTAATAAACTGTGAATCTCGTGTCTACAATTATTGTTCACTATTTCAAGTCTAACATAGGTAGTTGAAAATCGTCTCTGAAATTTGCACTTTTTTGAGCCTGAACTTTAGCATTAAGCATTATCTGAAGTTATTTTGATTTTGACGACTTTTCAGCGAATGCTTTTGGATATGGCATTCTTAAACATAAAAATGAAGACTCAATTTACAGTCCCGTGGCTGTTAGAACTACATGGGACTATTGTGTAATAGTACAGACTGATTTTACGATGGATACTTTATTTCGTGAACAAGCTGTATTTGAAATAATATCGGCCAAAACGTTGACAAACTTCATCAACTACGGAACCCTTCAATACAATATTTGCTTATACAAACGAATGTTACCGCCAGTAGTCTATGTAAAAATGTTGAAATTCGTTTTTACGAATATCGCGCCCAACCTGCATTGGGTTTTAGTGGTATACCTGCAACTTTTTATTTTGGACGACAAGACACTTAACAAAAAAGAAGTCGAAACCGCTACCTAATAAAATCCTTTGCCTTTTACTTTAAACTCGGGGTTAAAAAGCGAAAAACAAACCATAAACAAGCAGCGATATATCGGTATCGTAAAGTGCATTGCGTTGTTAGGCTCGTCTCGTCAGCGCCAATAGCAGCCGATAAATACCTGCACAGGCGATCACTAATACGATTGTGAACGACCGTGTCTCTTCGTTTGTTATATTGTAACTTTGTCTTAATAACTACTTATCTAATGGGTCGTTTGCAAGAAGAAATTACATAGTTAAAGGTTTTAATGAAAACAAAATTCAAAATGGCGGTAAAAAAGGCGCCAAATCAAAAAAATATATAGAGCGTTCAACAATATGCCGTCTTTTTCTACTGCCGATGGTTGTTGGACAGAGTATACCATATCTTTGGTATAACTAAGTAACTTGCATAGCACGGTGGAAGCGATCGTAATTTTTGTTTTGATTAAGCCCTAACTACGAGTACCTACCTATGTGTTTCTATTGCAATTGAACCTAATACGTGTATATGTATTTTGTGGTACAACTCAAACTGATTTATCAAATATTTTTGGAGTTGAAGGCGGCTGGCACATATTGCTTGCTTCTTGAAGTATCGTCAAAGGCGCCTAGCCTTACAGATTGCATATACCTACCCGAGAAGTGCTTTAGCCGCGAAGGACGAAGGCGAAGGACGTGGGTTCAATTCCCACCTCCAGCGTTCGTAAACTCGGTTTTATTTCTTTGGTATAAGACATCTAATATTTAATATGTGTATGAACTGACTACGCGATATAATATATTAGGTACCTATCGTCTGGCTATTAAAATTTTCTACAAATAAAAAGAAAACCTCATTTCGGTCATTGCTTAAATCCTGAATGCAGTTATAACAGGTTATAAGAATATTTCGACGACAAAGTGACGATACAGAAGATATACCGCCATATATGCACTCATTGCACGTTAGGTAACTACACAGCCCTAGGAATTTTCTGGCCAAGTCCGATACTGAAATAATGTAAATTTTATTTACATAACAAAATAACAAAAAAAAAGGTACGTACTTCTGAGCTACGCGCAACGGTTTTACAAATTGGATTCGAATTGTAGCAATGTGCGGTAGCCAGTTCCTTTAATTGCCAGTTTAGCGTGCCTCCAGTTTAATAATTAACATCGTTTATATGCCCTGAAGTAAAGGGACGGAAGATATATTTCGACATGGGTGTCTTAAGAATTTGCGATAATGGGACGCTGGCTAAGACTCATATACCTATATGTACCTATAAATAAGAAAACATGTTATGAATGAACCGTATTTTTTATAATTTTGTTAAAATTAATCAGTAACACATTACAATTTTACATTGTCAGGAATTCAGTAATACACTCGCGGTCAATGAATACGGATCAGGTGGATTTTTTCATAGAAAATACTGGAAACATGCTGATTACAAATATTTCAAATAAATATTTATAATACAAGTGGAACCGTTTTTAACATCAGATTATATTGGAATTTCCCTGAAGTTTACACCCGATCCGAAAAACACGAAACTTTATCGCCAGATGACTCCGTAGTTGGGCATTTTCACTTCTAAGGACACCCAATTAGCTTAACTCTCACAAAAAAAATAACTTCGATGTCAGGTTTGTAACGACAATTAAGCATTCCGCTCTATAAATATTTGGAAAAACATTTTAGATCTCCATGTTTGCATTATTTTCTATGAAAAAAACCACCTGACCCGTATGCATTGACCGAGTGTGTATTAACCTACTTATTGAAATTATATATTATTAACATTTTCGGAATCCAATCTACAGTTTGTACTCGTAGACGTAGTACAATTACTTACACATAGGCAGCTGTCTTTTACGATACTCTCAACAAAGAGCATGTTTTGTAAAAATTTCAAAGCTGAATTTATATCCAAAGAACAGGATATTCTCACTCGTATTACATACTTAGTCACATTAGCATCAAATGAAATCAGGTATCACATTGAATTCGAATTCAAATAAGTTTTTTCTAATAATCAATTACACTTAACACTTCGCTTGTCAGCGGTGATGCGAGTCATTTATCATGGACGTCATGATCAGGGTATCAGACGTAATGTATTCACAATGTAAGCAAAAAACGTTGATTTTATATTCAGAAGCTGGGGTGAGACTTTTTTGGTAATATTTAAATATTATAAAAAGTAATATGTGTACCTGAATGTGGAAAGTGTTATTTTTCTTTTAATCACATAACCGTAATTTACCAATGTTTTAACTGAAGCTAATATATGATTCATATGGAATATGTAAATTCAAACGCTTAAATAAATGAGATAAGCAATTAGTAAAGAGCGTTGCAGAAAATTACGGCAATTATCATTGCCTAGCCATATTTATTCACATATCATCGTTCCTCTAAAAAACCTTGCACCATTTACAACTATTTTACGACAGACTCTTTCAGAACTCGTGGTCATCTCTTTTCCACCAAAACCACACGTACCACACCACGCCACAATACCACCACACACCACACCACAACAGAAGACGACGATTGAAGCCATGAATTCGACGTTATTCCTAATCTTTTCCATCAGTGTCAGATCGTCGCGGTGAAGAGTATTTATTGACTATATGAATAAGATGAGTTTATTTATGAGTTTAAGAAATTCCCATACGGATTATATAATTACCTAATAAGAGTTGTCCTTTTGGACAAAGACTATTTTTGATAGTTTCTTTTAGGTGGTCTCAACAAAGCTAGCTCAGAAATCAAAGTTCCCCGATCATAAATCAATTTCAAGTCTGTGTCAAAGCCAGAACGCATTAGCAAGCCGTTTCACTCGCTACCTTACTTTGTTACGTTCACTTGCCCTGTAACATGACAAGTCAACTGTCAGCACGTGGACTGACAGTTAGCGGGGCTGCTGACAAGTAGAATGACAGATGTTTAATTGTTTTATCTGCGGTGTTTATATTGCTGATTTATTCGTTTTGTGGAGGTAGCAATATTCCAAACAGATGCTTAAGTGAATATGGCTGGCCTGAGAAACTTCATGCTGTTATAATTTCTACTTTTTTAAGACACAACCTATACACTGTAGTTCGCAGTGCACATCGCAAATTTATCT
This sequence comes from Thaumatotibia leucotreta, assembly GCA_025490895.1. Lineage (NCBI taxonomy): Eukaryota > Metazoa > Arthropoda > Insecta > Lepidoptera > Tortricidae > Thaumatotibia > Thaumatotibia leucotreta. Next base: position 11,073 of record JALPQI010008555.1, read on the forward strand.
ACAGTAAAGTAAAACAATGCATACTGAATACACGGACAATTCAGTGGGTCTGTATCGTATTTTAAGTTAACACCTGTCGTTTCGATTATTATTTTTTTCTACTCGTTGACTGTAATGTTTCAAATTAGATGACGTACACAAATACAATCTTACACATTTACACCGAGTTAGTTACTCATTATACAACGCTGTAGACAACTGTAATGAATTTGACCAATTGCGTGCCAGCAACGAGAACATCAACGGGCGGGCACATCACACACTTCGCATGCGCTTGGTTTCGGCGTTTTTATTCCATTATTTAGGTTAATTCACCTATTTTTGCTGACACGTAGAAAAAGTAGTCTCGACTAAAAAGCACTATTATAACACAATTGTGTAAAATACTATTTTATTGACTTCTATCGTAATGAAATAACATCTCTTATTCTCAGATGGCAACTGGCAACTAACATGGTAGCGCCGGTAATGAAGCGGTGCTGTTACACGTAGTGATAGTCCGGCAGCGCCGGTATCCCGGTTCTATTCCAGGCTCAATAAACAAACACAGCTATTTGCTGGCGACAAGCCACCATTAAACATGTATGACTAATTACGTTATTGTTAGTTTAAGTTCAATGCTGAGATTTTGCGTACCGGAATCAACAAGATAAAAGAAAAAACATTAATCAGAGTAATTTTTACCAATCTTGACCGATATTAAAATTTATTTTCAAATTAATTAGTGTATAGGACCCACGTGTACCATTTCATATTTATAGTTTACATATATACGCAATAAGGTGAAGGAAAACATCGTGCGGACACCTGCATACACCTGCAAAGAAATTCAAGGGTGTATGTGAAGTCCCCAACAAGTACTGGGCCAGCGTTTGGACCACGCATAATCACCAAATTAAAAATTTAAAAAACCGACTTCATCCGGTTTCTCCAAGATTCCCGATTTGTTTCCATCATTGGTTTCCTCAAATCCTACTTTCTGAATGCAAATTCTTGTAAATGAATGAAAATTACCAAAAGCGCCATACATGTACCTATAACATTTGAAGAGATCCCTCGATTTCTCCAGGATCCCATCATCAGACCCCAACTTGGTGCCAATGGGACCATCTCGGGGTACTACACGTTCGATCACAAAAAGAAATTTTAGAATCGGTTCACTATTCTCGGAGATATCAGGTAACATACATACATACAAAAAAAAAAAATTCAGTCGAATTGAGAACCTCCTCCTTTTTTTGAAGTCGGTTAAAAATAGGCACGTTTTATATATGGAGTTGCGGAAAATATGACCAGAATACAACAAAAACAACAACAACAATTGTATGCACCTTTCTTATTATATACTTCTTAGAAGACACATTTTAAGACTTTGCTTTATATTTTATTACAAATTAATTCAGAAATTAGTAAGAACTTACAATTATAGAAAGGATACGTGCGACTAACTTTTTATGTAATATTTTTGACTATGCAAGTGATATTGACACTTAGTTGTTCTATTCAGATTTCAATTAGTTTAAATAATCTTTGGAAATAATTAGACAAAGACGTATTTACAAGATAACCATGGGGCAACAATCATACAATAACCAGGATTGCCAGCTTCTTTGGCAGGGTAGTGACGGACTAGGCTGCGGAGGCCGTTAAAAAGACAAGCAACTTGAACCAACAGGTGAACTAAAAAAGGAAACTTAAGAAGCATAATTTCGAAGCAAGCAAACACGTCCAACATACGCACCGTAACACTATACGCCGTAAATATAAAATGGGAGTCCATCAATACTCATTGTGTAGTCCGGTGTGCATTACGTCGCGATTGAATACGATACGAGACGATCGCGTAGTGTGGATACGCGATAGACAAAATTAACATTGTATAACTTATCTACTTAACACTTTTAACATTCGTCAACCTAAAGTAGTGTTCCGATAGAGACGATTTTAGAAATTGATGGCATACTAGAGCTAATTACTTATTTTTGATCCGTTGCAGAGTTGGCTTTATTGTTGCCGTTGTCGAGTTGCTTTAGCCTAATTTACAAAAGTATCACTTTTCGTGTAAAAATATATAATTTCTTCCCTTGTTTCTTTTTCTACGCAGACTGTAACCACGCTGTAAATAGTTTTTTTATGAGAAATTCTCCAAAACTCGATACTACTCGAACAACAAGCCAAATATTTCGGTTAATATTTATACAGTTTTTATGTGACATAAAATGGTTTACCAACTAACATAATCTCCCAATTCATATAACTGTATTTGTTTAATATTACTGTACGTAATAGTGCTACACAGTTAGGAAGTTTTTACTGTTTAACATAAATAGAAATGTTATTAAAATATTCGCTTAAAAATATTACAATTTTGAGGTACGTCCATATCTTACCATTACAACGCAGCTCTCAACTCCGTAGTAGCTCCATCACACGTGGTTCAATAGCACCATTGTAATTTTGTACCGAGGCAACGAACAGCTATACTTTAAATGTATATTAAAATAAAATTCAAACGTACACTTTGAATCTCAAAGCAGTGAAATTAAGGACGATAGGCTAATAAATAGCCACGGCCAGACTTCATAAAAGAGAGTTATCTCCATATATCTATAAAACACACTGCGTGTAGTAAATGTTCTACGTGAAACACAATATTTGCTAATTGTATAATTATAACGTACTTTTCAAAAATTATTTGTTTTTGGGTTCTCGCCCTAATGACCCTACAGGTTTAACTAAAATTGCTATGTAAGGATTTTCAAGGCATAACAATCTATCTAGCTTAGTTTCATATTGGAAAACGTTCATTTTAGAGTAAATATACAAACAAAGCTCTGTCAACCACGCATTTATTTTTTAACATTTTTAGTAACAAATGGTTTCTATCTAAATATTCATATCGTCGCAATTTGTTACCTACATGAAATTTTACATAAAAATTTCACAATTTTTTTCTTGCTTACATTTAATGTTCCTTAGCAAGAAATTGTTTTTTACAAAAAAATCTACATTTGTTTTCATCTAGTATCGAAATGTATTATTTGGTCAGTTTGAAATGCATTAAGATATTTTAAGTGGTCAGATCAAATCAAAGATAACCCAGCGATAGGATCTATGATTACTTATACAAAGTAGGGCTCTCGGTCGTGTCCGGGTTTCGTGTACCCGTTTCCGTGTACCCGTTTCTTTGCTACCGGGAAACGGGTTTCTTACCCGTTTGGAACGTGTAATTAGGAACCGTGTAATTAAGACACGGATACCCGTGTCTGATCCGCCCTCAATGTGTAGTGGCATTGGCAATCTAAAACATAGGTTCATAAACATCGGTTTTATATTGGAACAAAGTATTGAACCGCATTTAACCACTAACAAAGAAAATTTCTAGCTGCGTAATTTGTAAAAAACTTCGAATTTTTCGGTAGGTATTGTTTTGTTTCTGACTTTTTACTAAAAAAACATAGGCTTTTCGAATATTCAATTGCAATGGATCCACAAGACTCAAGCTTGGAAACGTTTCTAACTTGGAAACGTTTCTAAGTGGAAACGTTTCTTGGCGTTTCGTGTCGTTCGGGTTCTTAGTACCGCCGGTGTTAAGGATTCGTGTACACGTGTCTGCGGGTAACACGGATACCGGTAGCCCTAATACAAAGCCCAAGTAGTCGCCCTGATGGTTATCCAATACAACTCTTTCATTTTTTAATTACTTCTCACTGATTTTATTTTCTTCGGTTTCATTAGCACACCCGTATCGTTTTGAACGACACAGGTTACCTATACATAGGGGTTCCGCATTTCTATAGGCAGTTTTGAAAATGCGAATGCTGGTGTAAATATTTCCGAGACGTTGCAGGGCAAATACGAGATAACTCAATAAAAGAATATGACAATAAATACCTAGCATGTCAAAAACGATGTGCCTAATATTTTAATTTATAATTTTATAGCTATGTCTATTACTTAGATAGTTACGGTAATATGAAATAAACTATCCATGTTGGAAAATACTAAAAATAAATGTTAATTTGTAAAGTTATGTTAATTTCGTGTAAATAGAAAATTTTATTGCATGTAATATTGCTTGTTTTGTATAATCTAATCGTATCCTCCAACCATGACTATTTACCTTGTATGGATTTGCTATTAAGTGCGGCCAATCACGTTCTTATGTTATGTACAAGTTATCTTTAAAATTGGGATTTTTTTAATGATTTTGTCTATATTTTAATCATAACATTAATTTATTCCTAGTTTTAATTAATCTTTATTTATTTTGACGATTTCGGCTCTAATGATTCGACAAAATACTATGTACCGAAAAACAATGATTTGTGTAGCGAGCAAAACTTTAGCCTTACGTAGGTAGTTGTTCGATGGAATCATTACATACCTATTTCATGAGTCAATAATTAAATAGTAATTACTACTCGTATATTTATTTCATGTCTAATATAATTAATTGTAATAAACTCGTATAAAAAGTACCGTTCTGAATAGTGGCAATATCAAGATTTTTCATCTCGTACCTACCTTACTCAGCAAGCTTCGTGGCCTAAGGCACGGCACTCGACTAAAAAGCTCTCTAATGTGACACAATGTGAAAATGCTTTTTTAATTTTGTTTTCGTAATTTGAATAATTAATCATATTTCATGGTACGTACAACTTATAATAATCAAAACGTTACATACATGTATCCCACAGGGAAAACAGATGGCCATCAGATTGATTGGATGATTTTCCTACCAAATAAGCAGGCGGAATGAATCCTTTTGATTCTAGTAGTAAGCTTAAATACCGAATCATTATTAGAAAAAAGATAAAAAAAATAGTCGCCCGACCCTAATGTTTCCTCAATAAAGCTATAAAAAACATTATTTTGCACACCAATTTACTTTACCTACTTTGGAAATCCTAACAATAGGATTAGTACGTCCAACAGGTGTTCCAATTTTATTATTATTACATTACGTTAAAAAAAACGCTAGTTGCTTCAAATCAAATCGGTATACGACAACGATTGTTACGCATATAATAGTGATATGTTAGTAACTCTAAAAGACTAAATATACGTTAAGGTATCGTATTAGAACTCAAAATCGAGTGTACGCTTTTATTTACATAAGTCTTTTTATTATTAGCCTGAGAAGAGGTCGTTGGTACTCCGGGGAAACTAAAGCACAGGTGTCCAGCGTTCGGCCGGGTAGAGCAAGACGAAACGACGAATAGCCGCTAGAGTGAAAAAGACACAACCAAAATAAACGTTGAACTTGTACTTTTTTCTTTTTGCTCTCCCTCGCCTATGTTCGTGACGGATTTTTTTTTTCATTTTGTTGCCCATGCTGCGCCTTTATGGTTTATTTTGTTGCTTTTAGGTATATTTTAGATTAACTTTAATTGAGTGTTGTATATTTGTTACACTCTTGCGCAACTGGTTAATTTTAGGTTTAGCTATTTGCGAAAAAATGTACTAGTCGTTTATTATTATTAAACAGAGCACAAGAAATTAAGCACCTTTTTGGCATTATGCGTTATAATTGTCAGCGTTACTTACATTATTTGCTTATCTATTTTTTTGTGCTTCATTCCAGTAGTACTCAGTGTAGCGTAAAAATAATCAAGTTGGCATTATCGCTTATTATTTGCAGATATAAAGGTATTACGTCACCCTAATGATTAGGGTGACAAATCCTATCAGAGACGCTGTATTTATATTATATCGGTTTTGTTTACGCAGAATTGTAAATGTGGAGGTAGTTTAGTGAACTCAACGAATTAAGTAAAACATTTTTAATACAAGTATATTCATATTTAATCATCAGTGAATGTTCAAGAGAGTTCTAATTTATATTTTCATTATATTTTCTAAAAATAAGCTCTTGCCTGTACCTATGTTTTAATTAGGTAGGTAGTAATCAAAATCCGTGTGATAATAGTTAAGTACCATAAAAAATATCGTAAAAAAGGTGGTACTTAAAAATGTAATATTACTGCCATCACTAGTATCGAGCATCCCGATGTGCTGATGCTCATAATACTAGTTTTAGCTAATTTCTACATATTATACGCCGTACTTATACCAGAAGGTACACTTGTACAGTACCTAATAGTAAACAATCATTTTCAACTTACTCCTAACGTAATTCTTTAAGCACATCATAATCACACAACGGCCGAGACGATATCACTGTCATTATATTATTTTTGTACTATACATGCACAAACGCCTAAGATTATATCAGTACCAACTCCTATTTTACTCTTCAAAAAATTATAAACGTCTTTATTACGAGCTAACAAAGCTTAAATTACCATGAGGTAATCAAGTACATCAGAAGGAACTGACTTCTTACGATGTTCAACTGCAAACATAAATGTTCTTCTGCGGAGCGAGCACCACGACCATAACAGGACAACACGAAAGTCGTCTTTTGCTTGATTTATTATTTTTGTAGAAGTCTTTTCTGAATAAACAAAATCCAAGTCGTAAGCTTTTGTTTTTGCTAACGGTACAGTTGCCACATGGAAATGAGAGTCTGTGATGGATTCGGATACATTTGTTTTGAGCTCGTTTTTTTAGTTTTTGTAGATAGTTGTTACTTAAATAATATAATAATGTTCATGTGTTACTGTGAGAGACAACACATAGAAGCTCTAGTATGTGATTGCAATACGTATTTGCATTGTTTCGTTTTATAAAATAAAATTTAAACTAATGCATAAGCATATTCAAATTATATTTCACGATTTCCAGCATACGTATACATTTAATAACGTATAAGCTTAGAGATTTAGTAAGTCAACTTTTAAAAAATACTAGTCATTATTCAAGAAACAAATTTATAAATATTGAAATATTTTTAAAGTAACGTATGCGGAATGAAATCTGCACAAAGTTTAATATTATATTAAATAAATGATATCATTATTATTTTCTTGAACATGTACGTTTTTTAATATCGATTTTAACAAGTATTCATGCAAGATAAAAACTACTTGAAACCAAAGTGTATAACTTTAGTTTTATGATACTTTATCCATTGATGTCGAAAAAACAAATGTTAGCATTTTTCTTGCCTCTAATTTTATCTTCTGTAGGAAAACTTTTTAAATAAAAATCCTTTGCTCATTATATTTCATATTCTTGTTAATTGGTCTATTGATACTTACTTATTATGCTAAAAATATTTAATTGAAATTAGCTATAAGTCGTTCACCGTGACATCCGTTACTGAAAAAGCAGTGTTTTTTACACTTTTTGATCAAATGGCGAAGTCATATTTTCAAAGTTGTTTATTTTTATTTTCCGTGTTGATAGGCTTGCTCTTTGTTTATGTTTCGTAATCGGTTTGAGGATGTTTTTCATCAATTTTGTTGTCATATTTAGAAGTATTTCTGAGTACCCTGTTCGATTTTGTGATTCGGGTTAACGTAATTTCCTTTATTCGAGCTCTTTCTGAAAAGTGGCTGTAGCCAAATTGTTACATTACACTAGGGTTTCTAATATCATTTATTGGAAACGAAAAGAACGCGAGATTTTTATAAAACAGTGTTTCAAATCTTGCCTTCTTCTAAAAAATCAGAATCATCGTCGATTTTGGCCTTAGCAAATGTGTCTTGTGGAAAATACATGCAGTTGTGCGACATGTTCTACTCAATTGGCCATAATTTCTAAAGAAAGATGCCAAACCCGACAAAACTATCCAATTTAATTAACAATTGTATACAAATTAATTTAGCATTGAGACACAAAATAATTTTTTTTTTTTTATTTTGTTTTTACTTGTTCAAAATTTGTGCAAATTTCACTCCGCATACGTTATGTAGGTACTTTGGAGTCACGGTATAACTGATACTCGCTCACGTAAAATTCAATGTAAGACCAATTTTGACATTACACTTTAACTTAAAGTGAAGATTATAATTTATAATAAAAAATCTGCGCTGTCACATCCAACATGAACCATCCCGCAGTCGTCGGTGTAGCGACGCACACACGCGCGACCCAGGTGTCAGGCGCACGCGCACATCGCCAGCGCGTAAAGCCAGTAGTGGACCAGTTTATACGTAACTGAACGGTAATAATGGTGATACAGTGTAGCGACAGCAAAAGTGGGCGTTTTGATGCTATAATATAGATAGCCTTATAAGCTCTGTTTGTTTTTATTTGAGAAATGTTATATACTATGTAGATACATGATCAAGATATTTTTAAAGTATTTACGTATGAAGTCCTAACAAATTAGAAAAACAGCTATACATAATATGACGACCAACAAACCACCTTAGATCAACAAAATTAACGACTATAGGAAATATAGGGTCTTCAATCATACTATACATTTGTACAAAATTAAATGATCCGCAATAGCGATATTGTAAATTACCTTGTCATAATTTGACTGCGCTTCGACACGTGTGTTTACTTGTCTCACAAACGCTTAAATTTTCTCTTTATCAAAGGAATTATCTTTTAAAATTATTTTATTAATCTTATCCTCAATACTTACAGCTTCTGACGGTACAATGCGCAAGTGCTCACATTCAAAACACGTGGTACAAGAAAGAGAGAAAATAATAAACCCTTTAATTTATGCCACGATAGTACTCGCATCTCGAAAATAAAATATCATGCTTTTATTTTTTATTTTCCGAACCTTTTTTGGGTCACTGGCCTCAATAGTGACGATGCTCTTCGAAAGTGTCGAGTCGATGGAGGTATTGGAGGTGTAAAGAGTATTATATGGGCGGTTTGGGATCGTATCAGTATTGTAATTGAGCTGAAATAATTGTTTTACATTTTTATTGTATTTGTTTGGAGGGTAAAAATAACCTTTCAAACAACGTGTTTTATGTGTCTGATTTGTTAATTTCGTTTTTAGTTCCAATTATTTATTGTATTGATGGATTGTAATTTGTTCTGGAAACAAAAAATCTAATAAAACTCATAATTTAATGAAAATATTATTTCCTTCATCTTAAAAAAATTGAAACCTAGGAGACGCTTTTAATGTTGGTGTACAGGTTTTCACCTAAATACGGGAAAAAGGGACTTTCGCAACCCACACAAAAACCATCTATGTACACTTGTATGTTTTTAATCCGTCATTGCGATCAAGATTATTGGGCAGATTTCATTGAAAGAGTTATATTTGTTTAATAAATTGTTTAAAATTTAACTTTATTATTAGCCAAGAACATAATTATACAAAAATATAGTTTCAATGTATTAAAGCAAAGTTCTTTACTTCGTAGCGGAAATTATTTTTAAAGAAAAGAGTCGACAAAACAAATCATCGACTGCCCCAGCCCAAACCGGCACGGTAGCTCGGGACGCCTACGCTCGACACAAATCACAGCATAGACTCTCGCTTTTGAGTTTATGGTCTCGTAAAATCGGGTTGCCGAAGAACTGGTCGTGAATGTGAGCTAAGAAAAGGATTGCGATATAGGATACTAAACATGCTATAAAAAACCTCAAAACGAGCCTTAGGTACAAACAAACATCTTAAATTTAATCAAAAACTCACTCAAAGAAAACTCAACTCGAATACATTATATTTCATTTCATCTAATTACACTATCTAAAAATTATAAAGTCTTTATGAAATATGAAGGTAAAATCAAATCTCTGTTGTTTTAAACCTAGGATGCGTTTCATAAAATCACTACAATAGAATTTACGTATATCGTGTTTTAAAATACAATTACGTACATCAATCAAGCTTATGAATTATTAGGCATTATGTTTTTACCAGGACAATGCGTAGTATTGCGTAGTTTAATTAAAAAGAACAAGCCGGTATTGCACAAGACTATATCAAATAACATAATTTGTGTCATATTAATCACTAGCTTTTGCCCGCGGCTTCGCACGCGTAGATTTTGGACCTCTATGAAAAAAAATGTAAAAACCTAACCTGAACCTCCTTTGATAGTCGTTCGTTTCTACGTGGGGTCGCAGATTTAACCTAACCCAAAACCTACTTTGATAGCTGTAGATAAGTAGTACCTACTTTTTCATTGGCAACATTGATTTAGAATATATAAGTGGATCCCCAAACAGCTAAAAAAATGGCCCCAAATAATGGGCTGCAAAAGTAAATATTGCGGTCCTTTTGCTCCGCTATTCAGTTCTGACAGTTGACATTTGGTCACCTTACGGTATAGCATCATTATTCCTTAAACATAAAAAGTTTCTACTATTTTGCGGTGTTGTTCGCAAATTTGACACTTATTGCTCACTTCACAAAGTTTTTTATTCTTTGAGTTTTTTTATTATAGTTTATTGTAAGTGAGCGTTATTAGCTTCAACTGAAACATGACAGAAATGACTTTTAGTGCCACTTTTCTTGGTTTTTTTGTTTGGCTCTGTGCGTCCATTTATTATTTAATGTCATTGATTGGCAACAACACTTCTATGACGTTTTGAATTAAATAGCCCAGAATCTGGTTCCTCCTTACAAACTTTAACCTTCGATTTCCTATGGGGGTTACCCCCATAGGAAATGAATTTTCTAAAAACCTGAAACACGTGTTTACTTATTTATTGTTAAAAACATTAATGTGAAGTTTCGAATAAAAAATAGCCCAACTAAGCTCTGAAATGGAATTCGAGATCAAAAATGTAAACAATCTATGACAATGACATGATATTACAAAGTCAATGTTAAAGTGACATTCCAGGGGTATAAAACGTTTTATATAGAATGTAGTTTTTAACACCTTTGTAAATTGACGTCGCATTTTGAGATTGATTTTTTATTTCATTTAATTTATATCTACACTCACAACTATCCAAATAGGTACTAAACCTAAGATAATGTTTTATGTGTAGATGTAGATACGCGAAAGTCAAGGTATGTTCGATACACAAAGTATCACAATTGTTAACATATTTTTGGATATGACAATAAAAAAACATACGTCTGAGTGTCCACGGTTCCTGATTACAAAAATAAAATCTACAAAATTTGCTAGAATGATGTAAATAATCAACATAATCAATGTTTGAAAACGAGTGTCGTGTTACTTTAATCTTCAGGATAGTCGGGGAACGAATTCCAGTCTTCATCTATAGATACGATCGAATCCATTTTGATTGACATATGAAAATGATTAATTTGTAGGTAAAAATACTAAAATCTGTATTTATGTACTTTGTAATGCTAAATTTTAGGAGTTTTTATGAATTCATAAAACAGTCATTTGGAGCACTCTCTTGTTTTGATTTTTGAAGTACATAGTTATAAATGCAAACCCTCTTAAATGGTTCTTAGTGTAGTGACCGTAATGAATTACGAATAAACTAGTTATTGTTATAACTGCGAACCAAATGTTTAAGATTTCTTATAATTGTCAGTAGTATAAATTAAACACCTCACATTTAATTAAAAGTAGCGAAATATATCATTAAAAAAATGACATATATTTTGTATTAAAAATTTGTAAAATATTTGTAAATTCTACATACCGTCAGTGACTGTAAATACGCATTTTCATAAGTATTTTTAACCGACTTCAAAAAGGAGGAGGTTTACAATTCGTCGAAATCTTTTTTTTTTTTTATGTATGTTCCCCGATTACTCGAAGACGCGTGGACCGATTTGAAATATTCTTTTTTTGTTTGAAAGGGTATACCTTCTAGTTGGTCCCATTGTCACCGAATCCAGATCTGATGATGGGATCCTGGAGAAATCGAGGGAACTCTTCAAATGTTGTAGGCACACATGACATTTTTCATTTATTTTCGAAGACTAATCAAGTATTTGCATCTAGTCATGAACATCTTAAGTTGGTGATCTGATGATGGAAGGTACAACTCTTTAGCAATTAGGAGTTGGGGGATAATTCTTTAAGTATAACATGTTTCGTGTATTTTGGAAGCTATTTGAGTATTTGCCTTTAGGTGGTCATCCTTTCATGTTGGTGAGCTGATGATGTAAGGTACAACTCCTTGGAGATTAGGAGTTGGGGGATAATTCTTTAAATATAACATATTTCATATATTTTGGATGCTATTCGAGTATTTGCCTTTAGGTGGTCATAGTCTCATGTTGGTGAGCTGATGATGAAAGGAATAACTCCTTAACGATTAGGGGTTGGAGGATCATTCTTTGTATATAACAAATGTTATACATTTTCGGGATCAATTCAAGTGTTTGCTTAGTAGTTATGACATGTCGGTTAGCGGTTAGTGATTCTTTAAATAATATTGGCATGCTAAGTCTGTTACCTTTGAAATTGTTTTTGTATTCATATAAGTTCGCCAGTTCAGGTTTTATGGCCTACTACAGTGCAGTACATTCTAATTATAAGTATTTAGAGCATACTGAATAACGATTTTATATTTACACTACTAAAAAGCAAAAAATAAAATATTTTAAAAATAAAAATAAAACCGCCTTCAAAAATTCGCCCGAACTAAAAAGTTAAAAATAATTTTGGTTCCTACTTCTTAGGATTTCCTACCCAAACCTTTAAACCTTTTACCCTATTCATTGAAATAAAACATTATGGCTAGGTACCCTACAGATTTCTTAGAAGTCGGTGCCAAGCCAAATATGTTCACTTCGCGAGTACTTATATGTATTTGATAGAGCTTTGTAACTTACTGTCACTCCGGTTATGCTTTCATGAAAATGACTGAGGCAGACCATTCTGTTGATAAAAGCGTAATCGGAGTGACAGTAAGTTACAAAGCTCTATCTAATATATACCTATGAACGTATTCGGCTTGGCACCGACTTCTAAGAAATCTGTAGGGTACCTAGCCATAATGTTTTTTTTCAATGAATAGGGTAAAAGGTTTAAAGGTTTGGGTAGGAAATCCTAAGAAGTAGGAACCAAAATTATTTTTAACTTTTTAGTTCGGGCGAATTTTTGAAGGCGGTTTTATTTTTATTTTTAAAATATTTTTAATGGTTTAAGATAATTTATTTAATTTGTTTAGGTTTAAAAATTACATTATAAATTAACTTAAATACAATATTAAAGTAAAAAACTAGATCTTAAAAGTAAACTTAATTAACTTAAAAAAATTATATAGGTACATAGAAAAAAAAAATATGGCAAAAATACCTGTCAATATCCGCTCCTTAGCGCTTCCGGTGCAAAGGTGCCCATAACACTCACGGCATTGCCGCGTTGGATAGCTATGGCCAACCTCTGCACCAGAAACGATTCGGAGCGGTGGTCTTCTCCCCTTTGTCTGAGTCGACGCCCTATGTCACGCACTAGAAGTTTCGCGTCCTTCCCCCAGCACCCTGCTGTTTCGACGGCAAAAGGCACAAAAAGGTACCCTGACCCTAAGGGAGCGTACTTTTGCCGCTTCACCGCAGCCTGAGCCTCGGCTGCTGCTCCAGCCGCGCGCGATGTGCGACTGATATGAGACGCTGCGAAAGTGCTAACACACGTAGCGTCCCATACCAGGCACCGGCCTCTCTCCCACGGCAGCAACGTCAAGCCATCAGGTCGCTTGCCGTCAGTGCGACTGAGGCCCGGAGGTTCGAGCACGGAGGGGACGCCGGCTGACCTAAGCGCCCTCTGGACTATGTCGTTGAGGGCATGGTGACGCGGATGCCTACCAGTGCATCGCCGGCAACTCAAAGCCCTAAGATTACTCACTTCCCGTGATTATTTTTTTGTGGTGGTATTCCATTTGTTTACATTTTTGATCTCCAATTCGATTTCACATCTTAATCTTATTTCCCCATACAAACTTTAACTCTTTTTTTAACCCCAATAGGGAATGAATTTTCAAAAAACCTGAAACACGTGTTTACTTATTTATTGTTAAAAACATTCATGTGAAGTTTCGAATAAAATAGCCCAACTAATCTTGTTTCCCCATACAAACTAAAAACTAACCCCCCATTTAACCCCTTTAAGGGAGGAATTTTCAAAAATCCGTTCTTAGTGTGCCTCTAGACATTATAAAGAATCTAAATGCCAAGTTTGAACTCTCTAGGACCAGCGGTTTGGGCTGTGCGTTGATTTAAGTCAGTCAGTCAGTCAGTCAGTCAGTCAGGACATTGCCGTTTATATATATAGATAATGTACGATGGTACGTGAACTTATCAGCGTACGTGAGCTTTAAAGTCTTTAAACGATGCAATAGTTTTGGTAGGTAAGGCGTAAGCGTGCTGCTTACAAAAATAAATTCACAACTAAATTAACAACAGGCTTAAGGAACGTACATACAGGGTGTTTTTTATATCATTAGCCATATTGCAATATGTGTTGGGTAAAGGCGTAAAAAAATATTTGGTAAAACAAAAATAATCAATTTTTCATTATCCTTTTTGTTATAGATTTTTTTTTTAATCCCATTATCTAACGAATGTTTGGTCACTTTGATCACTAACTTACTTTGCGTACTGCCCCACCATCTCATAACTGCCAAATCAGATTGGAAAGGGTGTTTGAGTTTGCAACTTTAATTAACCCGCATAAGGTAACTAATTCAATGCGTTAAAACGTACGTAACAAGTTTCCTACGCGTGGTGGGGAATGGAGGTGGAGCTTAACTTGCAGGTAAATCCCACGAGACAGCATTATCAGTCTATCGCATACACCATACAGTACTAATAATGAGGGTATTTTGAGTTGCGCGCCGATCTGAGGGTAGTTTGACTCGAGCGTGTTCACGCAAGCGCACTCCTTCTTTGTTTACAGAGTGCTGTACAAATGGCACAGCACATGGCATCTTGCGATCAGCCGAGCCAGCATAATTTGATCTCAAGAACGGAGTAACTTAAATGTTCCGTCATACAAACGCGTACTGGTTTTCTCAGATATCGATTCTAATGCACTCTCTAAGCAAATTGAATTGTTGATGACGACGAGCAGGTACAGGTAGGTATGCGCTTGGGCAGTTTTAATCAAATAACAATGGTGTGTGCATGTAGTTAGGACATTTTATTCATTGTTTAGTGCCAATGGTGGGGTGAGTGACGTCGGCTGATCGGTGCTTGTGATGAACTCCTGATTGGCTAAGACTTGACTACTCAAACCTGCTACCCTTTTGTCTGCCATCGAATCGCACGGATTGAAACAAACTTGCCTAGTGACCACAAATTATGTTTTTGCCGGATAAAAAACGGGAAAAAAACCTAAAAAAAAGTGACACTTTTTTTTTCAAAAATGTTGTGTACTGGTGATCGCGAATGACATATCCAAATTTGGCTAACGACATAACAAACACCCTGTATAACAACCTGTCTTCATTTATTATTTTTAGGCCACGAGCTCATTGATTGTCATTTCATTACAGCAAGCACTATATTTATCCAATTTTACAATTTGCACAACTTATTATGCCTGAAATTTAAAGTAAGTACTAAATAAAATATAACGGATAATCCAACAATTTAATTTCACGACAAATACTTCACGAATGTTACATTTGTGTTTTCCTTTCCGGTTATGTTACATTGGAGCACCAACAATAAAATTGTGACCACAAAATATTCGTATATAGATACAAAAATCATAATATCTGAGGTCCAGTACTGTTCCAAAATTTAAAACAATCGACTATCAAAAAACCACAAACGCAGCTCCCGGATTGCGCATCCAGATGCCTACGGGCCGAATATTCACGATTGTCTTTAAATTGTTTATTACCGAAAGTTGGATTACCCAATTTGCCGGACATATAACTTTACTCATGTGGTTGACCGCAAATCATTCTTCTTTAGTAATACGGGCATAGTATTTTGCGTGTTGATGTTTAGGTCAAAGTTTACATTATATTTAAATTCGCATTGTTATTATTCATATAAGAACTATTTTTTTATCATTTTGATCATCTTTGATTTAGTAAAATTGGTAAATCAAAGGTATCTTATTTAATCTTCTAAAATTCCTAGTGATTTTAAACAAAACCGTATTTGCTTTTTTGCTACCATAATTAGAGGTGGGTGATTAGTATTTATGTTTTGTTTTATTTTGTTGCTCAACATTGTAATATATATTAATTTTTATAATTAAAAGTCATATACCAAAAACAAATACCAAAGTTTCATTCTGCATAAGTATTATATTTGTACTATTTTTTTGGTATGTACTAAATAACTGTCGATGTAACCAAACAATTGAGACGATAAATTAAATATGTTTACAGGCTAATTGAATTTAACAAGCAATAATAAAAATTTTTGCTTGGAAAATTATATGTATTTCATAATTGTTTTTTAGGTAAGTACTTTTGTCAAATGTATTTTTAGCTTTTCTATTCAGATGATTAGTTTCATCTAAAAAAAAATTATTTGTTTGTTTCTATAATAATTAAGTAAAAGTTTATTTAATTGTTTTATTTCATTTATTTCAACCTTCAACAACAAGTATACTCATACATATTTAATTTTGACATGAACAACGTAACACTAAGTATCTCATCACTTACAAAAGGACACCGCATGCACAATGCAAACTTAAATCGTAATGAGACTAGCAAATCCCAAAATGGATAAAGTCTCATACTAGTTATTTCTTCTGGAAGGTCCGTAAATTACTGCTTTGAAACACCCGTTTTAAATTCAAAATAAAGTTTAGGTTCAAGGACCGCACATTTTAATACAATGATGTCTAATGAGTAGCGAGTGATAAAAATACAATGAGTCTACCAGCCACCGTACTACGCGTTCTTTCATCTTCCAACCTATTGTCATCAATGACGAATGTTTCTTTAACTTTGACGTTATTGCCATATTCATTTGCTTCGCTTTCAGTTTTAAATTTTGTAATAGGTTCTTTAGAAATAACTATTACTGTTCTGGTTTTCAGTTAATTTTAATGAGTTTCGTTATTATAGAAAATTAGGTATTCTGTCTATAAAGTATAAGTAATGAACTTAGTTGCGTATTATGGCTTTTCAAAATGGAACTTATTGTGTAGAGTTTGCATGGCAATGGCATGGAATGCAAGCAAATCATACAATGTATCATGGCAACACAATGTGGTCTAATTTTTAAATAATTTGGAAACAATGTGAAAGCATGACTGCTTTAATTACCTACGTAAGGAATACTTTCCAATTATCCCTTACGAAAACACACATCTATCCCTATCTAAAAATAATCAAGTAGGGATGTAAGGAATACTTAAATCTATCACTACCAAAAATGATCATATTGATCATGCAGGGACCAATGAAAAAAAAAATATATCTCTACTGGGGAGCAAATTACTCGTAATGAAGATACGTGAAAATAATTCCACTTATCCCCGAGTGTGGAAACAGTAAGTATAAATGGAAACAAATATAACTATCCCCGGGGTATGAAATGATGGAAATATGTGGAGAATAATTCATTTGGAATATGAATTAGTAGAACTAGATGAATTTACAGAAAAAAAAATACGGAAAAGTTTTCCGTACGTTGTCTACTGTGATATGCCTACCTACTAGGCAATATATTGCAGCAGGGATATAAATAAATGGAATTGGGATCTTCTTATAGGTATTTTAAGTAGTATAAAGCTTTGGTTTGCATTTTATCAGACAGCTCCGGTGAATTGATGTCGATTTGGTATCATATTTATATGATGAAGTCAGAAATGGAAGGCCATAATATAGTAGTATGCATTTTAAGATACGTATGTAATTGACCCCTGCATCGTTCAATATCTAATTAATGATACGAGCAATGTGCTCGTCGGTGTCAACCAGTTACACTTTACAATAACATAACATTACGCGGTATTTATCTGTCCTTTTACCATTGGCCTACCTAGTTTATTATTCATAGTGGCACGCAACCACAATAATTAATAAGTTTAAGCTCCGAGAAAATTTGCATACAATGGGTTCGACAGACGATCTAAAAATAGGCTTAGATTTCAGATGGTGTCAGTGGTAGTAAGTCAATCAGGTTCAATAGGAGAATTAAAGCTAACGTTTTAGAATATCTTGTTCATGTACCTACCTTTTTTCTTATTTTTAAATATACCAATTAGTATATCACACATTTTAGAACATTTGTAACGGCATACTGTTTGAATCAGCAAATAATGATATCAACATATATATAATTTCTTTGGTATATGACATCTAATATTTATAAATAATTATAGTTTTATTTTTTATTTTTTAGCTTTATTCACAATAAAAGCCTGTTAATACATCAAAGCATCTGATACTATTTTATGTCGGTTATTTTTGTTTTAAATTAAAGTCCCCGACCCAGAAAATGATTTAGCTTAAGTGTTTTTAATCAAACGTATAAAAAGTGGAACAACTATAAATTTTGAATAAAACTACCACCGTGAGACAGCCTATGAATTTTGACTCGATCAAATAAAAAGACGTATAAACATATTGTGCCTAATTTTAAAGAGCATAAAGGCGATACAATTGTTTGTATAGGTTAGTCGTCTGTACGGTTGAAAATCATCACAATAAAACGATTGCTAGGAAATTAAAGGATTTCTAATAGGAAAGCATCAGTTGTAGAAATTGGTCTCAAACCATTAAATTAAGCATCAATGTGTCGGATCTTTAATGTCGAGATTTGATATTTTACAATTATGGGCAATTATGTATAATAGACGTAAGTAATGGAGCGAGATCATGCCTCTGGGTATCACATTGTATCCAAAAACTTAAAATTTTATAACAATTAAGTTTTATCTTTTTCCTTTTGATTTGTTGTTATGCTGTAACACTCACACACATAATAATAATGTAGGTATTTATAAAAATTATTATTTCATTTTTCACCATTTTTCACTTCGAATACAATATTTAGACAAAAAAATGTATTTTTATGTAATTCTAGAGTGTGTCTATGATATACCTAATGTGTATAGGTAGCCTGCCTAGTATAATTATGTTGAGGTTAATATTAGGCACTTTCTTTATAATTTGCTATCCCGTTTTAATTCTTTTTTACATAATGACTTAATAATGGTTCTTGATAGGATTGACAATTTGTTTTAGAATTACGGACAATATTTAGATAAAAACGGTATTTTTGTTTTTATCAGTTTTTATTCCTATATTTTGCAATGTCACTAAATTGAACTATTGAAACGTTTTGTTTTCGGAAAATATTACAGAAAATATACTTCACCATTTATTTTACATTCAGTTGATGTAGAAACTTTGCACATTTCTAAATAAAAAAATACACAATTACATAATCACACCATAATACAGTGACTGACAGTGAATTGTTGCTTGATAATTATATTTAACTCGTAGGATATGGTTATAATTATGCAAATCCATTATTTCTAAGCAGTCATTTTGTTGCTCAGCCAGTTAACGTAATCCCTTAGTTTCACCTGACTGACGATTAATTTAACAACCTAACTGTAAGTGACATCTTCACTGATCACCGAGTGGACGGTTTTAAAACCCGAAATGGGCTCTCGAAACAAGTTTTAGGATAATCCTCCTGTTTCTGGATAATTGCGCAGTCATCACGGCAGAGAATTGTGAAATGGTGAAAAGATTAATGAATTGACAAGATTACGTTTTTGAGAGTTTATACAATGTAAAAAATATATAATTACTAGTGGGTAAGGTATATACTCGGACAGGTAACAAAAATACTAGAGACCCGTAAAAGTGCACTCACAGTCATCTTATTTTAATGTATGAGAAAAAACATTTTATGGAGAGCCTAGATAGACAAAACATTTTCCGCATGAAGCTTGATTTTTTCTTACGTTGTCTAATAATACATCAGGTCAGAAAGAATTTTAGGGGTTAGTAGGTAAAGATATTCTGAATAATGAGGAATAGGTAATTCATAACATTTACTGATTTAAATGATCTTACACACAGTGACATGTGATCAGATCACAAATAATATATAATTAGATTTCATCAACCAACAATTTAAATTAATTACAAATTAAACTAAAATTATAAAATAAAGATAAAACTTGTGCTAAAATTAAAATTTACCTAAACAATCTACCTATAAAAAGAAAATCCCTAACCTTTCACCGCATGGACACACGAATTTCAATTTTCAATACGAACACACAAATTTCAATGCTACATTACACTCTTGGAGAAAATTTGAGGTGTTAATACCAAATAATGGTGTTTTTAATAATTAAAAAAAAACTTTCATCCATAATAATGAGACAATTCTTGATATGACTTCTCACTCGACCACATTAGAGTCCTGAGAACACGAACCAATCAATTAATCATGCTTTAGATGAATTGTGTTTTTATTCAGACCCGTCGAGTTGTCCTACTGGAATGGTTCCGAGCCCTCCGTATTGTGACAAATCATCCAGCCTTGTGTCTCCATTATCTTCCTGACGATCGTGTTTTATGGGAATTTCTGTTGGAATTCCTAATTCAGTGTTAACTTGTTTCGTGAGCTTTATTGATTTGTAAGTGATCGTTGAAATATGTAAATTGTTATTGATGTTAGCTTCTGTCCGACACACACATTACCTACCAACAGGTTTAGGGATTATTTACCTCTTTATTTTTAAGTTTTTGAAGTCATTATTAACTGTCATCATTTAGTCAACATTTGGTCATAGTTATTGTTGATTAAGTTTTACAAATGTTTATAAATTCAACTTCAGATTATGAGTAAAATGAGATGTTGTGTTACTCAAATATACATGGTTATTTTTGGGTCATGGAGCTAATTTTCACTACGGAGACAACCAAAACAAAAATTATAAAGGCAAAAAAGGGGTGGTTTATTGTAGAGAAAATTATTAAGCTTTTAACCGCCGTGAATTTTTCATATTGCGTGCCCGTGATGCCACCAATATAAAATTACACCACGCAGATCAGAGCTTGCATTTGAATGTGACTACATTTGACATCATATAATCTGTCTGGTGAGGCGGACTGGATACTGACTGTCTGATACATCAGACGACGAGAAGTAAAATGTTAAATATTGTAGTCGACAATACATTTTGTTTTGAATAAGCTGTGTCGTTAGTAGGTTCAGGAATACTATTTTCTACCGCACTATTTATTTCGACTGACTAATCACTGTTTACTGGAGTCGTTTCATCACCTCACCGTTAGGCTAATTCGTGTGTAATTTCTCTAATGACGGCTAACAGTCCGCGGGAGTAATGCCGGGTTGTGCGCAATTTGCCCGGGTTTCTGTTATTGCGTGCGACAACCGGACCTAACGCGGTCAACGCGGATTCAATAAGATTTGTATTTTCTTAACACATGTTTTGTGATTATGTTCTGATGAAATATTGTAAAATAAATTAGCATGGTCAGGATAAACAAAACTCTCACTTACAATAGATGCCTCCAGATTTCCCGAATGCGGAGCGATAGCCGAAAGCTGCTTTGAGCTTTGGTTCAATTTACAAGTCTCGTTTTAAGTACGTACTTGAAGTCCCTACGTTTGGTAAATTTCGATTAATATGAACGCATTTTAAATTCAGTAAGTGGAAATATTAAATACAATCCATATTCAAATTTTAGAATTGGTTTAGTCCCAGTTAGCCTTGGAGCTGTGACGGATTTGTTACAGTTTTGGTCAGAGCGAGTAGAGCGACAGGTTCAAATTTAGTACATAAACATAAGAGATAATCATCTAAATCATTACGGTCTTTCCTATACAGGGTGTTATTTTTTTACTACCGGTAAGTTTAAGAGAAGCTTATTTAGGTCACATATATTAAATTTCTCTTAGAAACTAGTATCTTAAATCTTACTGCTATTGATTTATTCAAAAAAAAAAAAAGATTTCGACGAATTGTAAACCTCCTCCTTTTTGAAGTCGGTTAAAAAATGAGTTTAATGACTAATAACTATGTATAAAAAAAAAATACAAATTAGATGCACGGGAATAAAAAAAACGTGGTGAATGGCGTGATTTAGTTACTTGCCTACAGTTAGGTATGTCTAAGAATATAAAACCTGATGTACAAATATTTAATTGAAAAGTCTTAAGTTCACCTAAAGTTTACAACAGTGTTGCGATAAGTTAAGATCAATATAAATCAAATTACGCATACCTAGTCTCGTAAACATTATACGAGTATGATTCTGCATACATAAATACTCGGTAACAGCCAATAAAACAAAACCATAGAACTAAATAAACTCTCCAATACTTTGTTTGAAAGTAAACAGTATAAGAAGTAGCATCAAACACTTGGGGGCAGTAAAACGGTCAGTTTTACGAGATCGTAAATCAACTATCGCCGGATCGCGTCAGAAGTCAGTTTTAAAAGATTCAATAAACCTTACTTTCTTTCACACTTATCTTGATACACCTACCTACTTTATTGTAAGGCACTAAAACCACTTAAAACTAAGTTCGTTGTTTACGTTATTCCGTCGTACTCAATTCCACATTCACTAATGAATGTATCGTGGCATTCCTGACCCCATCACGGCAGAAAATAATTAAAAATATTTATGACAATATTTTTAATTATTTTCTGCCGGCCATACCTATGACGTTGGCTTTACAATAAAAATTGGCTTTACATTGGGGAAAATATATTTACAGTATGTCATTTATTTTAAGAATTTGTGCTTATAATGAATTATTTGAGTAGGTTCTACTCTACCTACTTCTAGGTCGTTGTTATATCGTCGCTATACTTGCTCAACTTCGGATCTACAGCAACCAATTCATGGAAATGTCACCTTTGTCTCACTCTAAATACGGATGTTTTTTCAAGTGAGTGTTGCAGATACGAGGTTGTAAGTAAATTATAGTAGTAAAATTAGTGCCTGCCCACGATGGTACTGTGATTTTTCCCATTACTCTAAAACAAATATATTATTATTATATTATTGACATTACCGTATTATTAACCTTTTAACCGCCGTAGTCTGATATTATGAGACATTCAATGTCAAGCTCACCACGCCCTTGTTTGATAAATAATTCGAAGGTCTGATTAGGTTTTCACGGTGTGTAAATGGGTGAATCAACTTTTTTCTGTATGTTATTGCCATGGTTACGGTCGCCTAAGTCACGCTGGTTTTATGCAAAATTATATATAAATAATCCTGGCGGTTAAAAGGTTAATAGTAAATTTGAAGAATAAAATATTTAGCGAATATTGCTAGTTTAAATTAAAGGCATCCTTCTTGATGTGAGTGGTCTTTTTAATTTCTATTTATTTGTCTGTAGTTAGGTGTAGATGGCCTATCATAACCTTGTCAAGTGTTTTACTTAACACCATAAACATACTGAAAAAGACTAAAAACTTAAAGTTGCAAAGAAAGATTGTTAACCATAATAGTATAATTAAGGAAAATGTCCATATTATCTACAAATGATTTCTATAAGTGCCTACCTATGCACCTTCATTAGGATCAAACCAGTTTACCTTACAATCTACGATTGTCAAAGCGATTAGGCCTACGGCTAACAAATTATGTCCTTCTGCCTTAGTTGTGTCGCAATCGTATCTAAACCAGAACCTTACTTACGATTTGGCCGAGCTGTAAAATTTTGTTATCGTCGCTGGTATATTTACTCAGATCGTATTACTCTATAGCCTGTCTTTGTAAAATAGGTCTTCGCCATTTACAACAAGGTTTACTTATTTGCACCATATCTTCATGTTCTAAGGAACCATTTGAGATGAATGCTGTAAATAGTCTTAGTCTGCAAGCTTCAATCTATCTATGATCTTTGGTCACACTTTATGCTGCTATGATATAGTATCACCATTAACTGATCTTTGTAAAATTAAGTACCTGCTTACTGAAAATTTGTTGAAATCAAAATTACCTATATGCCTCGGTAGAATCGACACGGTAGTCATAATCATTACCCAATATCTTTTAAGTATTTTTTTTATAAAGTAATTCATTAATTTAAAGAATCTAGGAAGAAGCTAAGAAGATTCATCGCGACAAGGGATTTGATTGTAATTTGAGGTACAGTAGTGGCAGGACCTACTAGTAAGAACACTATAGGTACCCAATATGGGTATTATCCGAATTTCAATCTTTTGTTTCAGACTTACTCATGAAAATGTTAAAAAAGTCAAGGTAATTTTTAAACCGTAATTTCTAAACCAAGTAAACGAGAGTTACCTAATAAATTCAGAAGGATTTAAGGAGCATAAAATGGAGCTCATAATGCATATTATGTTTGCATACATTCAAATCTTTGTACTTAGACGCACTAGATTTTTCAAAACCTTTTGAAATGTCCCCATGTAAATAGTTGACAGTTGTGGCTTGATAAATATTTTTCTGGTAGATGTCCCTCCGCAAGAAGTGGCAAATAATATGAGTCCAAAGATGTGTGAATATCTGTAAAATATGCATTAGAAGCCCACTTTATGTTATGTTCCTTCATTCTGAATTTATTTTGTTGCTCTTGCTTACTTGCTTGGTGTAACTAATATATCACTGTTTATAAAATTACCATAACATTTTCGTGATTCAGTCTGAAACAAAAGAGGAAGGAAAAAAAAGCTGTAAACAGTGTTCTTAGGTCCTGCCACTATTGCACCTCAAATTACAACCAAATTCTTTGCAGGGCCAATCTTCTTAGGCTAGCATGCTAGACCCTTAACGTACTTATGTTATTATTATGTAAATGTTCGAAATCTGTATCATAATTTACAGATACTCTACTCACAATCAAGTAAATATAGCGAATAATCTGTAAGGAGATATTGTAAATACGCGTTAGCTAGGGACACCTGTGTTACGCATCGGGCGAGGACAAAAAATACGTATCTGGGCGCATCTGGAAAGAAAAGTGTGGATATGACTGATTACTATCTCTGCGTTTATATTTTTACTGTCATTATACGAGTAATGATTCTGATATATGGAAAATTTAAATTTGATATACGAGCCGAACGCAAAAAAAAAGTTAAGACATTAATGAAAACAAAAATCACGATCGCGTAAATTGTGTTACGAAAATTAGTTAATTGTGTAAAAATAATAGAATATACACAATACTTGAGTGAAGTTCTTGAATGATGATTGAGTAGTAAGTATTCTGATTTTAGGATAGCCAGAACTTAACCAGGAATATTATATCCCTGATGAACATGCTACAATGGCGGCACTGTGTTCATAAGTGCAATACCAGAAAATAAGGTATAAGTCAAATTCGGCTTTGTAGGTATAAGTCAAATTCGGCTATTCTTTTTACTGCACTTTGATATTTGCACTAAACAAAATGATGACAGAATATTTACAATGCCTTATCCACGCTAATTTAACATCGCGAGACATCGCTACTTCCGTCTCTGTCGCCGGGGCCGGTTCGTGCACGTGTGTAGAACCCGTTTCGCCGACCCAACATTTTATTAATTTGTGTTTCTTATACTTTATATTGTACTGGTATCGCTGGTTTCTTACAGGTACAGGGACTGGGTGATTTTCAATTATACCCTCGTAAATACATACCTGCCTATAGGTAGAAGCTTCGTGATTTACATACTTAAAGCTTTCTTAAGCACTTGTAAGAGTAATAGTTTGCTTGGCAAGTTTTTTTACTTTTCTGCGAGTAGTAACTTGAAATAATATTATAACCGCCGAGTTAAAATATATCAAACTGAAGAAATTAGCGTAAATAAATTTTGGATGTAAATTACTACAACTAGTTCCATATATGTCTTATGAATTTACTATACAATTATACGTTCGAACTTTATTAAGTAAATAAAATAAATATAGTTATAAGTAGCTTTTTTGCGCCCCATCCCAAAGCACGGCCCATTTGTATCGACGATAGCAAATTGCCCGCCTTTGTCCTGTCTGCTCGCTCGTGCGTTGTCTTGCATTTTGTCATCGAGGTTTAATATTTTTTTTGATTTTTTAATTCAACTTGTAGTACTTTATATGTGCCTATTTAGTAATACAATTAGTTATTAAAAACATATTCATAGCACTAGGTATTGTCAATAGAAAACTGACCATTGGCATACCATGTGCTTTTAGATATAGTATTTTTTTAGCTGCAGGAAAAGTTTGAACGATGAGAACAATTATTTAATATTTTCAAATTTGTTACCGAGCCTACTCAATTACTCATTTGTCTGACCATTTGTAAACGCCATATACCCACTCACAAGACTCATTCCGCTTTTTGGTATTGGATTCCCTTTCGGAGTATAAGTATCTCTGTACATAATATGTACATTAAGTAGGTACTTAATGTACATATTATGTACAGAGATACTTACGATTCAATGTAGCTACGCCTAGAGGTAGGCGTAGCTACATTGAATCAGAATTTGTCCGAGTGAGAAATAAACAAATATAATAAATGGAGATACAGATATGTTACTGTAGATACTCTAAAAAAATATTGTTTTTTTTGTTTTAATTACAGAGCCTACTCTGTATGTTACAAAATATGTTTTCAGAGGAAACTATGAAATCTATTCATATTTTACAAAATATACTTACGTATGTTTTGCTTTAAACAATACCCGAGCAGACGAAATATAAGTATTAGTGCACAAATCAATAAAATTCAATAACAAAATGTATGTTTTAGTAACAAGTTATACCAAAGATAATATCGCTATTAATCGTACAATAAACTAACAAAAGATGCCAAATTTAGCACCCGCCAATCAACGTCGCCGCCGTCACGACCTGTTTCAATGGTTTCAATCAACCCAAGCAGCCATTCGGCCGCAAACAATACAATACAAATACAATATTTTTGTCCACGCATGCCCTAACAATATCATATAAAAGTATTGTAGGTATTGATTTACCTACATTTGGTTTAGTTTAGCTGTAAAGTTGTAGGTATGCCGCAGCCAGCCACAGCCAGCCGCAGCCGAAGTGCTTTTATTTACTAGTACATGTATAATTTTTTTTATACATCGACATCATTAAAATGAAAAATGCAAATCATATGTGATACATATGTAGCGTCCTTTAAATATATATTTATTTATATGGTCTTACTGCTATGCAGCTTGCAAATATTACTTGCTTTGTTTCCAGTAGCCCTAATACCATGAGATTCACTGTCGAGCGCGTGAGCAAAACGTTTTGTCTGCATCGAAACATTCATTCTTTTATTTTTCAATAAACTAGTTTTTATAAGCTGGACTATAAAATTTGACTCGTGCTTACCTTGCTAAGTTTTTAGAAGAGATCGTACATATAATCAAAGCTATAATAATGCTTAGAAGTTGAGCTGTTCAATTTTAACAAACTAAGTAGGTGCTTACTAATTTTGCCTTGGTATATTTAAGCTTTACGTACCTACTTAATCAATCAAGAATTGCAAAAGATCAAAAGCAGCACTTTTTATCAACAATCTGACACGTGTATCTATAAATCTCAACATAAATCAAAATGTTTATTAGCGACCTACGTGCTTTGGCGTATGTCGTGGGTGGAACATGGCGCTGGCGCAAACTGCTCGGTACTCGACCAAAGGCTTTGCAAATGTGTGAGTAATGTTGGAGATGAGTAAATTATACCTAAACCAATTCATTCATTAACTTACTACCTACTCGGCCAATGTACTTACTACTTACGTACCACAACCCGACCAGCGTTCATTTCTCCATTATTTTAAAGCTGTTTCAATGAACCTTACAAACTTCTGGAGGATTGTATCAATAGGAGATTGCTTGCTCTGAAAGAACCGTACTAACCGTATAAAGATACTCAAAGAATAGGTTTTGACGCTACATCGTAACACATCACGTACACATTAGCACATTACAAATTAATTGATCGCTTTTTGGTGCAATACTGATTTGCAACAATAATATAGTAATAGTAGAATAGGGTATTGTAATCACGTAATGTATGTATCTATTTCTGATTATACAGTGTGTAAGTCTAATACGGGCGATCAATTAAACCAGGCATGGGATTCATTAGTGTAATCATGGATTACAAGGTTTTTTTTAAATTACTCTCAATTATGACCCCACAGAATTTTTTTAAGATTATCGGAGCAACAATGTAGGTACGAACATTTGTTATTGTTGATATGGCAGTTATGTCATCTGCTTTTGAAATTAGCTGTCATCGAGTCTTTAACTCGCGTATGTTGCTCTACATTGCGCGCCGAATTATTTTGTATGGAAATTTTTGTTGCTCTAATTTTAAATAAAAGTTATTTGAATGTACTTATTATGTCGTAAATTAACACCCGTTAAGAGCTTCGCCCGTATTAGACTTACACCCTGTATTTTAGAGAACTTAAAGTGATCAATTGTCTTTAGACCATTTAAGTACCTACCTACCTAAGTATTCAAAAAAATATAGGAGAGCTAATGCTATAGTATAATTAGGTATTACGGATGACTATAACTGAAGTTGGGTAAGATTTCAGCTGTATTTTTTATTTTTCAGCTTAGTCACTTACCAAGTTAATCTACTTCACTTTTTAATGTACCTAAATTGGATTACTATCTTTTTCAGATGCCGTCCGCCCATACCACTCCGAGTCCGACATCGACCGTCCAGCGATCGAGCCCCAATGCCGTCTCTCCGCGTCCTCGCCTCCGCTCTCCCTCCCCTTCGACGACCTGGAGGACGACGTCTTCATCAGCCCCCGCACGGACAATGGCAACGATCTCTTCGCCACCAGAAACGTCGAGATATTTGGATACGGGAGTCCGAGGACGCCTGCGGGCGTGCTGTTGAGTCCGCGAAGGGACAGGACGTTCACGTTTCCTGAGACGAGCGAGAAGCATTGGAGAGATAAGGGAGGGACGGATATGGCTGACGGTGTAGGAGATACTGATGTGGTAAGTGAAATTATCCGTTTTTGGAATGTGACCTCAAACTCGACAAAAGTAAATTTTCCATAATATTGATCATTCAATAAAAAAATGTTCTTACCTTAACTAGACTCTGCGTGGAATATAAAGGCAAATATCAAGGATTTGTCTCTGTCACTTTAATGATCACTCAATCGCATTAGTTGGAGTACCACAGGGCATAATATATAATTATATACTTACGCCATGACTTTCCAACGAAATGTCACCTAATTCAATTAGACATTGTGTTAAATTGAATTATTAAACTGTATTTTTACAATACCTTAAATCATATAGTATTTAGATAGTGAGCTGTAAGTATTACATATAAATTGGTTCTTTATTTTAGATAATAATACATGCAAACGAGCTACTTATCTTAAATCCTGTTAGTTTGTAAAACCAATACTCATAATTCGAGTCTACGGTTCTTAATCTAAATAATAAATTCTTACATGTTTCTAATTGCCCAAGTTAACGGCACTGTAAAATAAAGAATCGAATTTATAACATTGTAATAATCCACAGAGAATAATGAAACAGGAACCGTTAAATTTGCCCAACATAATTATTCTGTTTTGTAAAATGATAACCTAAAATCCTATTACGATTTGCGGTTATTCTCCGAACCTACAACGTCGAAGTATAATATTGTTTATAAGGCGTTTATCTAAAATGCACGTGTCTTTAAAACCTTTGTTTGACCGCAAAAATGATTCACCGATGAGTCGATGAGCTGTTTATACCTATCGTCTTGTGTAGTTTTAAATCCTGTAGTTATAAAGGCGAGTTTTACTTGAATTGTTTTTATAGGCAATCAGTTGTGTGCTTGGATATGGAGAAAGGATTTAATGAATTCTCGGAAATGAAATAGGTGTCGTTTTATTTAGCCACACAGGCTTAAACTTTAAATCATTGTAAATTGTATCCGTAACCTGACATGAACGAATATCTAGACTCAGGTATGGAGTCAATCATAAACGATCAGTTAAATAAAAAAGCTTTTAACTGACCATTTACACTTTTTACAAGCTAATTTTTCCTACATTCTTAATAAATAATTAATTGCTTAATTACTTCTTATTTTCTCACTATTAGTCATCATCAACTATCATAAAACTTCAGTTAAATGCCTACCCGACATCACACATCAAATTCACGCTTCAAGCAACATTGCTATTTAAACCTCACAGGCGTTGAAAGCACTTCAATCTAAAAAATAACTGCAACGCACAATTACGCAGTTAATGCTGCAATAAAATAAAAAGTGCTGACTGAGACGAAATTAAATCTTTCCAATAGATGGTTTACGTTCAAATAAATTTTCTATGAGTGTTGTTACTGAGGGATAGGAAATAACGGAATTGGCTTTTATAGCCCGGCACATTCAGCAACATTCATACCCACTTACATATTAGTAAATATCAATAATAGTTATAATTATAAACCATCCGCCTGTGATGTAAATTAACGTAGGTAGGTATATAATAAATAATAAGTGTGATAATATAATTTACCTACCTATGATGACATATTTAGAAAACAAGTTACCTAATATTTCAGGTCAAACAAAAGTTTTGCGAAATAAAATTAATATTTAATACTGTTTTTATTTTCTTGTTAACACAACAATTTAATCTACGGCGTTATATACTCAGTCCTACCGTTACGATCAAATTTTATTTATGTCTTAATATGATATCATGCGTATTGAATGCGTTTTGCATAACATCCTTCTCTTGTTATACATAATATATAATTCATTCAGTTGCTGGAACTAAGATAAATAAGTGTAAATCCGCATAATTTCGAGTGCATGCGTACAGGCATCTTGGCAGCTGCCATTCTGGCCGGCGTCCAACTAGGAACAAACATGCCACATATGACATTTAAGACAGATCACCACTCGTAACTACTAATACTATATCGGGTAAATTAAATACTAAATAACAATCCTATACATTTTAACACGCAATTATGTATTATTAAACGGTTACGGTCAACACTAATATTTACATATATATAAATGTAAACCATTGTGTAGGGCTCGAAGTATGTCGAATTGTCGATTTAGAAATATGCGCATATTTATGAACTCGACTGTGTCAGTATTTAAATAACTAAAAAACTCAAGGAATTTTGTGATGAAGGATTTATAACCATATCTAACTGTATCATTTAGGTAAACGCAGATCACAGCGTACAATAATTGAAGAGAAGATTTCATGATAGGGTAGATATTTTGTTATGAGTTATGACAACCGTTAAATTCCTTTTCCCGACGTTTATTAATTATAAAACGAATTCATAATCCATTTACAACAAACAGTTACACATTAGCTATTTTGGGCTTCCATGGAGTCACCTCTCGCTGTGAGATATGTACTTAACTTGTTTTTGTCTTAAGTGGGTCAGCTTTCCGCCTTGTTATGCAATGGCTTGTTTTATTTTGGTTTGTTTACAATTTTGACTAATTATACTTGTCCGAGCGGTATTTATTTAGAGTAACAGTATGTTAATGTAGCTAAACACACTGCGACAAAGTTGTTATATTTATATTTCTTAAGAAGAACCAATAGTTATTTATAATAGTTGTTATATCTAATGAACAAAGTAGTCGTAGTAAGTCACTTTGTTGTACACAGAATCAGTTACAACCCGTTTAAAAAAATATACGTACAGAGGCGAACTTATCCCTATTAAAAATCTCTTCCTTCTAACCTTTGAGAAATGGAGTGGAGATTTGAAAGTTTAAATAAACAAACTCAAATACCTACTTATAGTAAGACATAGACACTAAAATTCACAATCACGAATAGTGTAACATACAATTTTATTTTTCTAAAATACAAAAGCCGTTTCCATCCTTTAGCTATTATTCAACGACTTTTGCCTTTACGTTTGACGTAAAATAAAACTTATTTCAGTATTTAGTACAGGATTAATTGTCCCGCACGTGTAAGGGACGGATTTACGCTTTACGCCCATTGGCCGATGAAAGGGATTTCCGAAATGAGCCGTTTTTACTTTTACTTTTATGTATAGTAAAAAGTTAGTGCGCAATCGGTGGGGATTGTATTGTTTGTTACTTTTTTAATGGATGAGTGAAGAGAAGTGATTCTTATAAGAATATAGGCTATATATATTTCGTGGAACAAATAAAAATACCTTATTAAATATTTTCTGATTTGTATTTTAAGTGAACACCTCTATTTATATAAATTATAGGATAAACTTACAGCAGATTGGCAACTGTAGAAATATTTATTAACATGTATATTATAATTAAATAATCATAAAAGTTTTTGAAATTCAATATTTTAACCGAATGTTATTAAATTCTTACTACATTCAAAAGAAACATGCTCTTGTTTGTTTACATATCTCAAAAATCTTGGAATTGTCAAGTAAAGCTACTTGCAGATTATTAATTATTTTATTTGTTTAGGCTTTTTCAGAGACCATTAATCGCTGTAGCTGGGTCTTAATATCTCTGAAACGTATATTTTCGTGTGAACAGTGAGACCACTATTATTATTACCTACTTTTATTATTTTTGTATCAGATTTCGAAGTGCCCAATATTTTTAACAGGCATAGAAAATTCCCATGTTGGTTATACAAGATCCTTGATTTATATACTTACCTTCATCTATCGTCATACTATGGGTAGGCATTAGGTACGCACTAAAATCCTCATAAAGTATAAAAGTTCATCGTAGGTACGGATCTTTGTTAGTGTAACAAGTAAGGGCCTTCACTCGGCTGACCTTGTGTCTGCAGTTAACCGGGTGCAACTGTAATAACATCATAACACAGGGCGTTAATGCCCACTAACAATACGTATGCCTTTAGGGCCTGTTCACACTAGCGATTCACTTGGGCGATTTTAAAGGGATAAACAAAAATTGCACGCGGCGAACTCGCGGCGATATCGCCTCCATACAAGACTCGCTCGCAAATCGCAGGTGTGGACGGAGCCTTATGGCCTGGCCACGACATCGGTCTAAGTCGACCGGCTTAGCGGAGAATGTATAGTGCTCGTACCCATATCGGCATCCCGCTCCAACTCATGGATTCGCTCGGAGCTGGTCGCCTTAGACCAATGTCGTGGCCGGGCCGTTAGTGTAGTGCAGCAGCGGGGTATTGGTGGCTGTGATATTAATCTATAAACGATTAGCTATTTATTTATTATGCTGCTTGTCTGATGAAAGAGGATGCAAAAGCGCTTAGCTATGTAAACAAGCAAGATTTTTTTCTTTGTAAGTACCTAAAATAGTTAGTGATTGTAACGAGCCGTGGATAGCATTACGTACAGTCAAGGCCATAATATAATGTACAATTTTAGAACTTATCCTCCATATTTTTGCCCGTGACTGTACGTAAATATTATTTAAAAATCCGGAAAGCAACAGAAGGCAAGATAATGTTGTGTAAAGTCC
Organism: Thaumatotibia leucotreta; assembly: GCA_025490895.1. Classification (NCBI taxonomy): domain Eukaryota; kingdom Metazoa; phylum Arthropoda; class Insecta; order Lepidoptera; family Tortricidae; genus Thaumatotibia; species Thaumatotibia leucotreta. The sequence goes on from JALPQI010008555.1 coordinate 44,211, forward strand.
AATTATATATTCCAATCAATGAAAACAACACATATTATTATTATTAATATCCTAATACGCTTATTAATGAAATATGGGCACGGATTAATAATAGACTCGTCCTAATGTATGCACCAATCCGACGTGGCTGCACTATATTACATAAGCCATTACTATTCCCAGTTCTGATTCACAGCGGGAGAACTTACGGAATTAAACGCAGTAACACTTGAACCCCTGTCTAATTAACCGATAACCGTCCACACATGGATTAAACGCGTAAATTAATCGAAACATACTGCAACATAGTCGTATCACTGTTATTAGTCATTGTGAAATTGTATGAAATGAAACAATGGGTTGAAATATGATGCCATCTGATTGTCTGTTGCAGAATATGATAGCACCGTGCTTAAATTGTGCTTACAAATAGTGTATAATCGGGTTAAGAGTAAAATACAGCTAGCCAATCTTTATAGCTAAAGTGCTACTTGTTATTTTAAACCGACTTGAAAAATGGAGGAGGTTCTCAATTTGACAGATTTTTTTATTTGTATTTGCATGTTACTCAATATTTACGAGAATCGTTACCGTGAACCAAGATAATCCGTGATGATAATCGTATTATTTACCCAAATGTTCCAGTGGATACCAAGTCTGGTTCTGATGATGGAATCTTGGAGAAATCAGTTGCGGTCGGTTTTTATTTTTTCAATTCGGTGACTATTATGCAATTCAATTGTAGGAAAAATGTAATCAAGCTGATAGGGAAGCGGAAGCCTAAGCGAAAATAGGTAGAGCTTTTTGCACACAATTAACACATAACTGTTTAATTAATGAAACTTTTAAACTGAATTACTGTACTATTATTAATATGATTTACAACGCAGTAATTAGATAAACATGGAAAATACTCCGTTGAGTCTTTCACATGGAATGAATATTTAAACAAATCTTTCTCATAATGTAAATGAACATGTTAGCTTAAAATCTTACTGCGCTATTATTAGTTCACCGAATTAGCTAATAAAATAGGCATCACTTTTCTTCTTTATTTATCTCACTTTTAGTGGCAATGACAACTTTATGCCCTGGCCCACATGGCGCAGTCAAACCTAAGTTCCCAATTATGACTCCTATTTCCTTCAAATAAGTATTACACTAGCCAGAATTGAGCGCAAGATCTAAACTACTTTAAATGATCAGTTAACCCTCTTAGTGCTTAACTGATCTATTGACTCGAGTTAGCAGACTTAAACTGGGACAGCTGTGCTTCCGCGATTTGATGGCTAGGTCGTTCAAGGCTTTATGACATGTATCTATATAATATTGTATCTTAACGTGTATCCGAGATAACCTATTTATTAACTGTACTACTCAATATTATAATAACAGGCTGACATAATGACAAAAAAGTCGGTCTCATTTAATTTTTTTTTATAATTTTCACACAAATCACGTTTGTTTATATCTTACAGAATCTAGACATACAGGGTTTTCCTGAGGCACTGATACCTCGCACACAACGTAGGTATATAATAAGTCGTACTGAACAATTTTTAGTGTGGGACCAATGCTGAAATGACGAAAAAAAATCACTTTCGTCGAAAACGTCCAGATCACGTAACGAATGTGTATGAAAAACTCTTTCGGGGTTGCGTCGCGATTTCAGAGTTGGTCACATACTAAAAGTTGCTCAGTATGGCTTATATAATTATATAAGATATATGTGAGGTTATTAGTGACTCAGGAAACGCCGTGTTTATATCTAAGAACAATATTATAGAGGTATAAATACTCACTCACGTGTCTGTGAAATAAAACGAGATACATCGCGACAGGACGTATGTGCAATAAATATAGAGTATTTATATGCAATAAATACTCCCAAACAATAAAATGTTCGCGCCGGAATCGAACCCGCTTTAATACGCCATAACGCATTGTTCCTGGTCTGTAAAAATAGCCATTCAAATTATCCCCCCCAATAAAAAGCACTGTATTACTCACTCGAAAAACTTACTTGTGAGATGTTTAGACGTTCCGATAAAATGTGAAATAAGTTAGTAGGTAAAACAAATACGTAACTGTATAAAAAACCTGCAAAACACTTGTCTTGACAAGAATTCATGGAATCCATAGATTGATAAAGAAAGGCACACTCGATAAAAATATTTGTTGTTCGACGAAAAATTACATGTAGATTCTCCAATAAGTAATAACTGCTAGACCACAGTATTTTCAGGCTAACCCCATTACCAAAATAAATTATCAATTAGTCTGACATCGATGAATAAGTTATTGTAATATAAATACAAAACCAATCAGAGTCTCACTACAATACACGGTGTTACGCGAGCATTGCGAAAAATTTTAACTATGCATTCTAGACATCAAAATAAACAAAAAATATTATGAGACCTAATGTCAATTCCACCAAAAAAAAAATTTTTTTTTCTTTTTTTTAGGCCGATTTGAATACTTTTTAACATTTCCAGTACTTTTTATCATAACACCAATTTGTTTAAATTATTTATTTCAATTGTTTTTTTTAGGTAGAGGTTATTTCGTCAAGTCTATTCGTATTTTTTGATTGTCAGGCAAAAGGTGTGGTAATATTAGAACGGTTCTCTAAATCATCTCCGAAAATTGTTTGTACGAATATTATATCGTATAATAGGTATAGTATCATTTACTTTACAAGGATGTAACTTTCATTTGGGGCGATTTTTAAATAGGTATGCGGGGTTTTATATTAATGTTAATAAACAATAAAACTCGGGTTCTAAACAGTAATTTAGATGAAACCGATGAGGGATCGCAATGCCGGGGGAATAACAAAACAGTCGGTTCTGCGCTGTATGGTCACAGTTTCACCTAACACTCCTCCTCGCTTCGCTCGTCGTCGTACCTAACAGGACTCTTAAACCTTATTCGTGTAATAGTTGTTAGGCCTAGTGAGAGATTTCACAAATCATCAGTATGCTAAAAGCATTGTGTCATTACAATAATCCGTTTTATAATAATTGAAACGTTGTCATACAAAAATTTGCTAACTGTTGGTTGTCAAAGTGAACCATCGGCGAAATGTTGGTTGGCAAATGAAATTCGGACAAAAAAAGTTCGGAGAAAAGGCAGAACCCCTATTAGAACACATTGTGGTAGCATTGTAATCCAAAAGAAGTTAAATGACGAGCTACGTCGAAAAATTTATTTCGAAAAAAGGTTGATTATCTCTGAAACCAAGCCGAATCCAGGAAATTTTATATAACATTAAAGACTCTAAATATGGTCAGGAATCCAGCATTAAAATCTTTCGGAATGCTGACGTAACACCGTGTATTGGTAAGCACAATATAGGTAGGCTAATATCGTACCGCAATCGTATCGTATAGTCTAAACTCTTCGGCTGTCAAGTCCTGTACTAAACTTTATGAGGGTATTGTTTTATTAATATCTATAAAAAGTGCCTCGAAGAGCTTTTTAGCTTTAGCTAGAGCTTCCCCATCCAGTCTTTATGGACACGCTAAGTTTAGTTCCCCGTTTATCCTAATATACATCGTCAAGTGACTTTTGAACCTTAGTGTATCCATTTAAAGCTATTTTTGATTGGCTGTCTAATCATGTTCAAGTTTCTAGATTATAGCTGCCTATCAAATCTATATGGTGCTTTCCGTTACACAGGATTTGAAACTGTATTTGGTACGACGTAAGTTATATTACATGGCGGTATGAGTATAAGAATTAGAATTACAAATTCGAAGTGCAATCGTTTTATCGAAGTTTATTCCTTTATTTCATTGTGTATATTTATGATTTTACGATAACTGTCTCTGCGAATTGCACTAGCTATGTTAAAATCTTAATAACACTCAGAGGTTCAAATTTCGTTTGGTTATTACTATTGCTCTATCAAATAGTTAATGATATGTCATTTTGTGTATGGCACAGCAAATCAACGCACCATAAACAGGTAAACTTTGTCGAAGGCATGATTATAGTTGCGAAATTTATTTTATTACATGCTTGTGGTGAAATGCCACGATTTGGTAGTTCACCTTCTTCATGTAACGTTTACGTTTCTTCATGTCACGTAATGTAATTTGACCTAAAACTTGAACTATATTAGCTATACGTAGGTAAAAAAATTACCTTATATTAGTTACTACATTGATTTAACTTTTTACAATTATAGCACAATATAATTTATAGTAGGTACAGGACTTAATCGCGTACCTATACACGGTGTTACGCGAGCATTGCGAAAGATTTTAACTATGCATTCCAGACATCAAAATAAACAAAAAATATTATGAGACCTAATGTCAATTCCACCAAAAAAAAAAATTTTTTTTCTTTTTTTTAGGCCGATTTTAATACTTTTTAACATTTCCAGTACTTTTTATCACAACAACAATTTGTTTAAATTATTTATTTCAATTGTTTTTTTTAGGTAGAGGTTATTTCGTCAAGTCTATTCGTATTTTTTGATTGTCAGGCAAAAGGTGTAGTAATATTAGAACACATTGTGGTAGCATTATAATCCAAAAGAAGTTAAATGACGAGTTACGTCGAAAAACTTATTTAAAAAAAAGGTTGATTATCTCTGAAACCAAGCCGAATCCAGGAAATTTTATATAACATTAAAGACTCTAAATATGGTCAGGAATCCAGCATTAAAATCTTTCGGAATGCTGACGTAACACCGTGTATATACTCTTTATACTTGTTGATTCAAATATTTGTATCAAGATTTCATACAGAATATCTGAAAAATAATGAAATAACTTTATCAATACAGAGATGCGTTTGAAGTGTTTTTTGTTAGGTCAAAACTTTGGAGGGCCATCTGTACTGAAAAACATCGTCCGATACCTACGAACCCGATATGTATTTCATTCCGACCGATTCGATAATTGTTATAGTGCTTGGATTAAAATTTTGTCGATATTTTGTTATATAATTATACAGAAGGGGTTTATAAAAAGAAAAGTCGTCCATATCGCTGTATTTCCTATGTTTTAAAATAGCACCCATCCTTGTATTATTCAATAATATTTTTGTTTTTTTTTACGTATACGCGAGCTTACAATTATTTAAGACGATTACACACTGTAGGCATAAGAGCACCCCACAGTAAAATCAAAAAATAAATCCTCTTACACCCCAAATGTTTCTCGAAACGGTATAATTTTATTATGCCTAATTTTGCATTTCCCAATTGAATACCTGGTTCCAAAAATAGCGTTCATTATTCAGAGATAAAAAAAGACAAATATTTACATAATTCTAAGTGGAAGAATGGGAAAGAAATGTTTGAGATCTCATGACAAAGCATCAATTGCTAGGAATCATTTACGTTTGCATACATTATAAAGAAAATAAAAAATAAATTAGATTGCGGGGAAATCAGTAGCACCCCTTATTGGTTTGAGAAGCATCCTAAATAATGACTTAGTTTCTTTTATATTTGTAAACCTGATTTTAAATACGTGCATTTTCAGTTAAAAAAAAACGGGCCAAGAGCATGTCGGGCCATGCTCAGTATATAGGGTTCCGTAGTTGTTCGAAAACGGCTGGGCCGATTTTGTTCAAAATAGTTTTATTTTAAAGTACATTTATATGATAAGTACCTATACGATTCATGATATTTTAAATATTTTTTGGACCCACGGATCAAAATTTAGAGGGGGAGGAACAAATTTTTTTTATTCTGGTGAAATTATTGACTTTAGAAAAAAACTTGCTGTATTCAAAGCAAGCAAAAATACCCTTATTTTTTTAAGAGACCTATTCAATGATATCACACACTTTAGGATTACAACAAATACTTTAAAAAATCATCCTCATTTCACCAGTTGGGGAGGGAGGGAGATTTTTTTACAGTGTTTATACTACCAAGTCTTTGTCGGCATGATTAATATACCTGTACCAAATTGCAGATTTCTAGTACTAACTGCCATTGAGCTATGCTGCGGACAGACAGACGGACAGACGGGCAGACGGACATGGCGGAACTTTAAAGGTTCCTTGTTTACTACGGAACCCTAAAAAGTGAACTGAGGACGCAAGGCCGGTAGAAAATATTTTTTAAGTACCGCGGGTCACCTACTTTGTATCTATCAACTTACTACATTTTAAGAAACTGACCCGAACTAGTATAGTCAGTGATTAAGGAACCCAGTGGCTGGCACCTGACTGCCATTTCAACCATCGTTTAAATTTATTTGCTTTTTCACCATTTTCATAATTAAAGTATAAATCCATATAAGTACCCACCCATATAAAACACGTGTATCTACGAATGAAGACAACCATTTAACTATATTTACCTACCTAAATTAAATTTCGATTTTAACAATATTATATGGAAATAACAATCACCTTAAACCGAACCGTACAAGCGTAATAATAACCCACGTCATACCTTTGAAGTTGAACAAAAGGTTTTTTAACATCCACGACAAATCGGTTCAAAGGGATTGAATGAAACGGGGGATAATTTTCACTCGATACCGATCTGGCTACTAGAAAAAACCTAACTGCTTTTAAATAAAAACCAACCTTATCACAGCATAAAGAAAGCTCAACATTAATTTAGAGAATTTGAAAGCAATATGCAATGTTATTTACAGTTGTAAGAAGTAAGGAAGGAGTTTTTTGTTAAGAAGCGAGTCGCAAAATGAACTTCGAATTTAATTTAGAAATATCTAATTTTATTTCCTGAAGGGATGATGTTTGATGAATCCGCATTAACTGAATTCGAAGACATAATTATTTCAAGGTTTTATTGAAATGGGAATATGAGATTGAACCTTTACTCATAGGTAAAGTGAATGAAAGTGAAGCAAGTGACGCGAAGTAATGGAAGCGTCGTAAATTGTGCATACCTACATACTTGGTTCTGCCTATCAACGTATTATTAATTACTTCAGGCCATTTCACATAATAACGGTCGCTTTAATTCTTAACATTACCATAATTTAAGCAGTCAAATTTAACCTATGCGACGGCATCTAGATGTTTCGTATTTTATTTTATGAAATGGTAGATATAATATAATGGAGAACATGCTACGCGTTTACCCCTAGCATTGCAAACTATAACAGATAAGCCTGGCACTAAAGTCAGGACGTAACGGAAAATATATTTCCAACTATAAACGCTTTATGATCACATGCTGTGTTTTATGAAAGATAGGTACTCGGCAAGGGCAGCGGTTAGCTCACGGGTTTTCACGTTAGATTGCAACTAAATATGTGATGAAAGGTGATTTTTTTTTAAGCCGGTGACTATCCATTATAAATATGTACAGTCGCCATCAGATATATCGGAGCAGCCTTGGTGCTCAATAATGTATAAACCTATGAAATTGGCGTTTTTGGTCATAGACTTTAGTTGATCTCTAATTTTATTATCTAAAGAGAAACTAATAGACATATTCTCTGTTTTCAACAGTGCAAATGACAAAGGTTTTTTTCACATGAATAATAGTTTTGTCCCTTAAATAATATTCAAAATTAACCTTTGAAAACAACTTTTGCCAAATGCTGCCTGTTCATATGTTCAAACATATAAGTATAAATGTATGATAGTACCTTGTTTTCTGAAATAGAGATATACAAAACCCATCTTAGATTTGTGTAAAGTTACCGGCAAAATTTGGTTTATTTTGATTTTGACATCAAAAAAATATACACAAAATTCATTGTATGGAAAATAGACTTTTCACAAAATTATCCATACAAAACGCCAATTTCATAAAATACCAACACAAAAGATGCGTGCTCAGATATCTGTGAGCGCTCTGGCCGCTCCTAGGCGATTGTTCGACTGTACAATACAATTAAATAACTAGGTATTTGTATACAATTAAATAACAAAAGTACATGTTTGAAAGAGGTAAAAAAACAATCTTTGGGTAGAGGAGATAAGAAAGTAAAAGATGACAGTATGTGGTGCAAAACTGAGAAAGCTATCATCATCATCAGCCTATGATAGTCCACTGCTGGACGCAGGCCTCTCCCATTGACCATGCGTATAGACGCATTAGGAGGTAAATGCCCATAATCGCCACGCTGGGCAAGCGGATTGACGATCGCAGTAATGTGTCTACTATGATGACGCTGCTGCCCATCATCAATCTTTTATCAAATAATGGTCAGTGAAACTACAATCCCTTAGTCGACTCTTACGACACCCGCAGGAGGAGTTGGGGTGGTGACAAACGTATTCTTACTGCCGTCACCACACGGAAGCGAGAAAGCTATGATGCTAAGGAATATAGAAATAGAGACAAAATACGATTCAATATACATAAATATATATTATGTAAAAAATACACATAGGTAAATTATATTTACTTTCCTAAAAACAAACTCTGACACACGTTTCATACAGTAGATGTAGGCTATAGTAATAAGTAATACATATAATTATATAAGCTGGCACGATATTCGTATTTATTTGTCAACATCATCAAATTTGCATACTTATTTTTTCTGATTTGAAACGAGACTGGAAGTTATGAACACTTTCGCACCGGTTGGTATGAAATTAGTACTTTGTTTTCGTGATAGTCATATTAAATTTGTTCCATGGGAAACCTTATTCAGAAAGACCATCTTAACACGTTTTTCACAGTTGGGATCACGACCCCGTAATCACCCTGTATACGTAATACATCGACATCTATAATATAACGTTATGACCCAATACTACACCAAGTATATTACACCAGCGATTAGCCAAAATCCTAACAATGTGATCGTCAATAATGTTACGAAAAAGTTATAACTCAGATTTTTATTATGACGCATTTATCTCTGCCTTTGTTGTTTGTTTTTGGGTTCCGTAGGCACTTACAACAACGCATAATAATAGGTACTTAATTCTTATTATGTAGAAGTATGAAAATATATACTTACTCGAATGGTTAGGCAGTTTTAAAACGTATCTACTTATTATTTTCAATATATTTTTTAAATTCTAATCGTTTTGGAAGAACGGGACATCCTGACACAGGTTTCTTTACCTAAAAGGAAGGCCCAAACACGACTTGCATATTTTTCTAAATTAGAAAATTAACACTTTTTAATTTATAATTTTTAATGGACAAATTTAATAAAAATATACCTAACAAACGTTAGAGCAAATAATAATGTAGTTAGTAATAAAAAACCGTCAAATGCAATTTCTAGTGCTCATTAAGAAATATATTAACCATATTTACTTGTATTGGTTAAGTACCTATCTTATCATCAATGTCTTAAATGGAACCCAATCTCTGTGTAACTGATTAGTGACACACGCTGTATTTTTTATAGTGACGCGACACGCGTCGATACCAATCGATACATTTTATGTCGATTTTAATTTGTGTGCTCGTAAAAGTCAGTATGGAGCATGGAAGCTCGCCGTTTGGAGAGCTGGCGTTTTTTAACGATGCCGTTACGATAATGTGGCTTGCGGATTTCTTGTACGCTTTATCTGATTATTTATACAGGAAATAATGTTATTTATATGAGCGTACACTCTTTGAAGAATTAGTAGTAATTGTTAATTTTTGTATTAACTTTCATAAAGTTTTGATCGATTGTCAATTTTTCATGTCAACATTCATAACTGATGTAGTGCATAATATTTTCCCTACGACTTTTCACGGAAACGTCCGTACTCATATTGCAGACGCAACTAATTCCAGTTAGGTAATTATTGTTGCAATAAAATAATATACTCGTACATTTTGTGGAAAACTCAATGACAGGGTATCACATTTACATTGTTATGTTCAATTACGCAGACCTGACGTCTGAATAACCTATAAACGGGAACGATCGTCATATCGATAGTTTACGTCAACATATTCATATCGATATTTTGATAGTTTCGATAGAATGAAAGTTTTATTTGATCGTTGAAGTTTGATGAAAGATATGAATTCCTGGCGACAGTTCTGTTTGACAATGTTGCTTTGTTTGTGCAGAAGACTTTAATATTATTGTTGTTTAGCGCCACATAACTTAAGGTATTGTTATCAATTTACGTTAAAGTGAGAATACTAAACTTATGTACTTACTACAGGGTAACCTCGGAGACGTGATCTGTTTTATAATTTTGGAACTCCACTAACAACTAGTAACTGAATTCCCCGGGTCTTGATAAAAACAGACAGTTTAAAAAATCATTTTTTTTTGTAGATTTAATTTTTATGTGACGTCTCCGAGGTCACCGTGTTATACAATAGAGCCTCGACAATCCGTGAATAATGGTACTGGTAATGTATCTATTTATTTCAACAAATAACTACAACAAAAACTTGTCTATGTTTCCTTATACAGGGTGCCATTAGTCATTAGATGAAGCCAAAATGTATGTATATACCCGAAATCAGTATTCATAGTACCTATAATGCTTGTAGTAATTGATATTACGAAAGAGCGGTTACGATGAAAATTAAGAAAATTACCATTTTTTACTTTGGAATAACCTGTATGCATCAGTAGCTCCTGAGTTAATACCTACTGTCTACAGAGTCCACAAAATCAAACCTTTTTAAACCTCATTGAATAGCTTTCTTAGTTATGTCACTAATAATATCTAGACTTGAAAATTACGGTTGTATGTAAAATTTTTATAGTTAGTATTGATAAAAAAATGGTAACGTTAGGCCATTTCTAACTATCTAACCTGCGTGAGACTTCAAGATTAATCCAATGGTTAGGGTCACCCTGTATTGTTTTAAAATATTGACTCTTATTTTAGTGAACATGAAAAATCTATTTTCATGTTAATATTTACATACAATAGCAAAATATTATTTTATTAAAACAAAATACCTACCATGTTAATGCCTTTTTTAATAATAACAAATCCTTTGACATAGGTATTTACTAAACGGTCCCACGACATAAAAATGTCAATAAAAAACGCAATTAGCACTAAATACCCCAATAATGGACGATTCCCTTTATCACTATAATACAGACGATCATAAAAAAGTAACAGCCTGTATACAGCATTAAATTACGTTACTTTCCATGCGCACGCGTCTTTCTCATAAAACGCATATAAAAATATAAACTTGGAACTTTCAGCTCCGATTTTGTCCACGTTTTTATGACAAAGTTATATTTTTTTTCGAACCACATCGATCCATACCGAAATCGTTAAATTAACTTAACTGTCAATTAAAACTTGGTAATGAGATTTGATCTTTGACGAGCTTTTAAATTTTATTGGGTGCAGTTAATTTTTATTGGGCATTGTACATAAATTTGTTGCTGTCGACAATCCTTTAAGGAATGTCATGGCTTACTTGAAGTTTTATTATTTAGTCAAAGCAGTCTTGAGTCGGTATTTAGTCCTACCGTCGCCAATTTCGAGTACCTAAAAGAAATCAATAGGTTTTAGTAGGTCCTGTCAATTTTTTGTAAATTTTTAACTGAATAAGTTCTCGGAGTTACATAATATTATTTGAATTTCGAAAACTGAATCGACAAAAAATAAAAATTACAAATTTGTTCACAAAATTTCTCGAAAGCCGTTCAGAAATGCGATGTAAGGAGTATAGTACATTGTGTATTTAGGGCGGTAAGTAAGAATTTGCGAACGAGTGTGAAAGTAAAGCCCAAGCCGAAGGCGCGGGCTTTACTTCACACGAGTTCATAATTCTCGTACCGCCCCGTGGTACACACAATGTTTTTCATCACACCTGTGATGCAAAAAAGTAAATAAAACAATATATTTTCACAAAACTACTCTAAAATGGTCTAAATCAGGGATGACTTAATTTCATCATTTTCATAAAAGAAATCTCGGCGCGGCGCGCGGCGTGCGCCGGACCGCGCTAGTGCGACGTAATGTTGTATGAAAATCCTTAACGGCCTACTATGACGTAATGATGCACCTACGGCCCGCATCACCACAGCGTATTGGCGCACTTACCGAACAGGTGTGATGAAAAAACATATACATAATTACATACACAAGTCAAATAATTCTACTGTTGCTAATTATCATCATCATCATTTCAGCCATAAGACGTCCACTGCAGAAAATAGACCTCCCCTTTGGACCTTCACATACACCGGTTGGAAGCGACCAGAGTCGGAAATATTCCTTACACCTGCTGTACTTCTTATTTTCTCCAACAAATTCAGTACAGTCAGCTCCAAAAAAAAATTAGTTCTACTGATGCTTCTTCAAAAGAAACAGGATTTTTTCCGGAAATTATCAATGCCAGTTTATATGGCAGTAATGATAAAGAATTTTTATAAAAAATGGTAGATTAGACTTGGTACATTTTATTTCAGGTCTTTAAATCTTGGAATTGTAAAAACAAAAACATTTCATCTTTGAAGGAATAATAAAAATTATGTTTTGTTTCATTGCCTACCCATCGAGGGGGTAATCTTAAGAGTTTAATTTTTACAACAAATCTTTTATTCCCCAGTTTATGTTGTAGGGCTAAAGGGAATAAAACGGAAGCATAAAATTGCTTATATTCTTAAGGATATAACAATAAATACCGTTTTTGTGATTATAATACCGCCAATATATGAACACATTGTATGAAAAATATATTTTTGCCAAAGATCCTATTAATAATTACGTAAGTTATATAGGTACATACAAAATATACCTATCCTAATAGTAAAAATAACATGTTAGATATTGCGTAGCATTTTTTAAGTATAATCATAATTATCTCAGTAGGAGGACTGAGATTGCATACGCCATAATTATAACGCTTTGAAGTTGCACTGTTTTTCACAAATGATAAGTAAACAGAAACCTACTGTTACGTTCCCTTAGTGAGGATAATAACAGATAGAAACAGTTATTTATTCACTTAAACTATAAACTAACTAAACATTTATAAATATGAAATATATTAATAAAATAAATGTAATATTGTAACAAAAAAAAACAAATAATAAAAAATACATTATATTGACTCGAAAGACCAGCCACGGCATGCTGCGCTCACAAACACATTCGCATTTTATGCCCACCTAGCACACATGGCTACGTCATCTAAATCCATCATTTTATTTAACAACTGATATGAAAATCGCATTTTCCATCTTCCGTTATAAAAAGTAAAAGACTTAAATTTAATACCATTTTTATTGCGCAGATTACATTAATAGCGAAGGGTGTGGGTTCAGATAACGTTTTTTCTTACAATGAATTTTTGAAAGAAACAGTTTATTTGCAGGATTTGTTATTTCAACAAATACTACCAAAATCGTTAGACCAAAGAACCTGTACTTACTTAGAAATGTTTTATGTATGTACGAGCCTACTTTGGTTTCATAATAGCTCGGAATTGTGTTTGTAGTGGACATTATATAGTTATTACACGATGTTATAAATAATAATAACAATAAGGTTATGTTATATACATGTCTCACAATGCAGTAAGTACCTATGCGATGTGCTTACCAATAGAAAAATAACTGCTAAAGACTATTGTTTTCGCGGGATTAGAACCCGCATCTTCTGGGTTGCCGGTTTATCGTTCTTCCAATTACACCCTCCGTCAATCACAGCTAATAAATATACTTTGTGCGCATAACTTTAACTTTGACTGTACTAAAAACAACAAGGTCTACCTTAAGAATATTATAATATAAAAAAACATTCTGTGCAAATTACGTTTATTACCAAAAATGAGGTCTCCTGTAAAGTTGTAAACACACACCTACGGCACTTCGAAGCCCACAAGACCGATTTGAAGGACAAGCTTATTATGATGTAAATAATAAAATGAATCACCATACCACCACCTAAATAATCACCAATATCACCATTATTCCTAATGTTTCTAAATCTAAATACCTACTTACATATCGACATAATGTAAAAGTGTATCTTATTATAAAATGGTCCTAAAAGTCCCATATCGAGTACCTACTTATTAACGTGTGTCATAATGTTAATTTACATGCATAGCGTTTTCTATCAGAAAAATATTATGATTAAAATTTTACTACTCTGCGTGTAAACTTGGAAACATTTCGAACGTTGATGTCAATAAAGAATCACATGCCGTGTGCAATTTATTGTTGATAATAACTCCCTTTTTATGTGTGACGCATTTGTTATGAAAATATTCGGCATGAGTGTAGAAAGGCACTTTAAAAATATATGGGCGTAGGGAAAGTGAAGACTGCAGTCTTTCTACTGAATGTTTTAATTCAAATATAATTTGTGACATTATCAAAGATACAAATTTCTATTTTTAACTGACTTCATAAAAGGAGGAGGTTAACAATTAGACAAAATCTTTTTTTTTATCTGAACGTGTAATTGTACAATACGGTAATAGTTAGGCAAGTAACTCTGTAAATTATTATTTCTATGTACGCACCTATGGTACTATGTTTTTCTATTAAGGTGCGTTCAAACTAAAAGATCATTCGCTGTTCTAACCTCCCACTCTACGAAATTCGATCGGTACACAAAACGTGATTGGTTGATTTCGTAGAACGGGCGCTAGAACAGCGAATGCTCTTTTGGTTTAAACGCACCTTTACAAATGCATCTTTTAACTTGAATTTGCACTTAGAACTAAAACACTCATATTTACCAAATTTAAATTGATTATTCACACAATCAGAGTACTGTCACTTATCTGATGGGAGAGGCGTCACAGTAATAAAACAGTGAATGCACGGGGGAAATCTCTATGACTTGCCTTTTTATCTTTATTCCTTTTTGACAAATCCAAATTATGAGAGTGTCGGTGGATTCGTATTTCAATTTTCAGACGAGTTTTGAAAGGTTTTGTATGCGATCTACCTATCTTCGGTTGAGTTGAAATTTTGGTATTTTCTCAGAATCCAGGATGAATCTAAAAATACTTTATATAGTTCGGATGGCAATCTAATCATATAGGTTTCAAAATGATCTTTAAGATATTGTAAAGATGTTAAAATATTAATCACAAAAAAATGTACATTTCCAAAAA
>JALPQI010008556.1:0-39237 GCA_025490895.1 Thaumatotibia leucotreta
AATAAGAAACAAAAAAAATGTATGTTCTGCGATGTCAAAACTTCGATTTCTTCGGAACATGGCCACTTGACGATAAGTTCGCAAACTTTTTCAAGTTATATGGTTTAGTTGCAGTGTGGTTTTAAGCATGGAATATAATAATATGCTACAAGGTGATGACGGTTGATATTTCTTAGATTTTTCATCAAAATATGTCAGAAATACGCCTTCCATAAATGACGTTAGTACCTAATTTGCTTTCCAGTTTTCCAATCCATAAAAGTTTGATACGCTTTTGAATATATTACACTAGATTTCGGCGGCAAAAGATTTTGCACCACCTCTTTTGCATTCTTCTTCATTCCGGAGTAAGGCGTTAATACTTCTTTATCGCATGACGTGACATCGTAAATTATATAACTACGATTTGAACAATATTACTTATGGACAAAAACACAAAAAATAAGCAATCAAATTCGTTCCGCGTTTTAGTTTTTATCTGTATTCCTTTTTCGAAATATGACGCCTTAAATACTTGCATATTTAGCCAACGCATTGGAACTACATAACTATTTTGAAGCTAATTGGTTATTAAAACATGAGTAATAAATTGGATTCAATCTTAATCATATATTAAACAAGTATTAAATATACATGTATATCAAGAAAATAAATCGATTCTCCTTAATATTTTTGCATGATTGACATTTTGAGGTTATTTTCAATGTCAATAATCGTTCGTTCAAAAAAATCATAAACACCAGAAATGGCTGTTTAGGGGTTTCCAAAGTCAATTAAAAAAAAGTTTAGAGGTTGTATACACGGCATGCACAAAAGTGGTCCATACACAAACACTGAAAATGACGACTATCCTTTATTCTTGAACACCGTGAGTGTGGCTGTTTACGGGTTTCCAACGTCAATTAAAAAAATTTTACTTTAGTCCCTAGAGATTAATAAAGAGTTTTAGTCCCGATATGCAGGGACTAAAATAACATTTTAAGAGCATGAGAAGTGAAAAAATACTTTAACCTCTAGAGATTAAAACACAGTTTTGCGCTCTGAAATTGAAGGACAAACAGCGTGTTTACGAGCAGTGTGGTGAAAAAGCATTTTATGTCCTGTGTATAAACAAAAAGAGGATATCACTCAATGTGGCAATTACAGGGGAATTAAACTCACATCACACACACTCAAACTCTACGAACGGATTATAGCGAGCCGCCTAAATAACTATGTCTGTATAACTAACAACCAATATGGCTTCACACCAGGCAAGTCCATCATCGACGCTATTCAGACCATTAGAGTGGTGATGGAAAAACACCGTGCAAACAAAGAGAACCTGTACCTTCTATTCATCTATTTAGAAAAGGCTTTCGACAGAGTACCTAGGTAATTAGTTTGGCAGGTATTGAGAAAGTCCCAGAATACTACATAGCGCTCATCCAGGATATGTATAAAAACACCAAAACGAGCGTCAAGAGCCCTGCAGGCCTAAGCGAGACGTTTCGCGTAGAAGTAGGAGTCGATCAGGGATCGGCCCTAAGCCCGCTACTCTTCAACATCTGCATGGACTATCTTTCGAAAGACATACAAAATCCTACTCCCGACTGCATGCTATATGCAGATGATATCGTCCTGATGTCGAGAAATGCAAAGTATCTCCAGGAAACGTTTGATACTTGGGTATTACAACTGGAAACCCACGGACTACGTATAAGTCGGAGCAAAACTGAGTACTTGGAGTGTGACTACGGAGGCACTGCACAAACTGGTTGCAACATCCACTTAGATAACCGTGAGCTACCCAAAGTGGACAAATTCCGGTACCTAGGTTCTGTTCTTACCACAGACGCGAACATTGAAACAGACGTAAACAATCGCATATATTAATACAGCGTGGCTAAAATGGAGATCGTTGTCGGGTGTGCTTTGTGACCAAAAAATGCCCGTGCGAGTGAAGGGCAAAGTATATAAAACGGTAGTAAGACCAGCCATGGCATACGGCGCAGAGTGTTGGACCCTCAAAAAAGCATACGAGCAACAGCTACACACGAGCGAGATGAAGATGCTCAGGTGGGCGGGGGGCGTAACTCGACTGGACAGAGTGCGAAATGAATATATAAGAGGATCGTTCAAGGTAGCACCAATTGCCGAGAAGCTCAAGGAAAGCTGGCTTCGTTGGTATGGCCTCATCCTAAGACGCGAAGACACCTACTCCAAGAAAAAGGCCCTAAACATCCCTGACCAACCACGACGTAGAGGACCCGCCACTTGGTGGGCAAATATGGAAAAAGAGATCCGCAACGAGAATCTGAGTACGCAGACAACCCAGAACAGAGTTCTCTGGCGCAGATGTAAAAGGAGACCCGACCCCAGATAAACTGGGAATAGGGGTGGACAAAGAAGCAGTTTACTTTGGTTTGGAACACTAAACACGATTATCTGATTACCTATATGAAACTGTGTAGGTTAGGTACGTGCTTAATTATGAAAGCTGCTTACAATTTGTACCGGAAAGGTTGTTACTCCTTACTTCTTACAATGTGATAGAAATTAAATTCGAACTGAAAGAAACCATGAAATCTGATATATAATTAATTGTTTTGTTTAGATTTTTTTATCAAAATAGAGGTAGAGTAAGACCTACGTATTATTTATTCAAGAATAAACACAATAAAACAAATTAACCGAATTATTGGTCAATAATTTTATTGCATTCTGCTTCAGAAAAGATTAATAGAAAAATAAATAAATTGTGTGCTTGTTGCGATTTTTAGAAGTAATGATAATTTGTAATGGTTCATGGTCGTGTCGCTAGATGTCGCTGATTTCAATAAACTGAAAACAAGACGGCGTCTATTCATTTTTTCGACTGGCAACATCTTGGAACAAAGTGTTTAAAATTTAATTATGTTAATTTTATTTGTATTTATTATAATTTGTATATTATTTTATTTTTTGAAAGTAGTAAAAGATTATAAAAATGTACTTATATATCATGGATTGTTGTAAAAAATAGGTCAAGGACAAGAACTCCAAAGGTATTCAATTAATGGTTGTAGAGTCTATTAGGTAAAAAAATACATTTTTCTAATGAAATATAATTACATATTGCAACTTGTTCTAATATCTCATCGTAAAAAATCATATTGTATTCATGAATGTTTGTTTTCAAGCTTTCCCATTATTTAGTTGTGGCAACATTTTGAAGCTTATTTTGGGTCACTGCGGCGCTTCCAACTTGTACTTCATTTGGATTTTTGTAGAGGTGCCTTTCTCTAAACTTGCAACCTAGCATAGTAGTTAGTACCTACTCTAAAGTAGGTGTTTTCATTCAAGAAAGCTGGCGGGTGTGCAAATGTGCTAAACTATAATCATAGCATTGTTAAATCACTTCTAAATTATATAAAACAGTGTTACAACTCTATACATCAGTTAATGAAATAGTCAAGGTAAGCGTTTAGATCTCCGATGTAGCGTTACGACCGCGATAAGCATTGCTCGCTACGAGTTTTCATCTTGAAAATTTCCACTCGTGAACTTTCGAAGTAAAGTTTCTCAGAAGTTTCTTTGTTGACTTCAAACTTTGTCGAAGTTCAGCGTGTCGCGGCCCCGTGTTGAACTTGGATCTTATATGTGTCACGAAAAGTTTGTCCAGAAAATAGTAAAACTTAGAATTTTCGTCGCCATTTTATTTTTTGTCGCGCTGGAAAAGCGGCCATTTTCTTTGTGTCGAGAGTGCCGCGTCGCTTAGTACCGAACGACTCTTATGTGGTCCCTAAAGTTAAAGTTGGGGTGTGATATCAATTTATGAGGTGAATCGTTCAGACGATTAGCGTTTGCGCGTGATAATCGCGACTGATAATTCGTTGTTTGTTGTGGTCGGGAGAAGTTCCCAAGTGGCCTAATTATTGCGTGGTGTTTAACTTGTGTTGATGAAGGAATGTTTTGATGTAGAACTGTGGGCGCGGCGAGTGGCTCGACGACTGCAGCATGGACGACGACCAGCAGTTTTGTCTACGCTGGAACAACCACCAGTCCACGCTTGTGTCGGTTTTCGACACGCTCCTAGAGAAAGGCATTCACGTGGACTGTACCCTTGCGGCCGAGGGCCAGACGCTCAAGGCGCACAAAGTCGTCCTGTCGGCATGCAGTCCCTATTTCGAGGTTGGTATAATTTGCTAACGCACTCACGTAATGTAGGTCAATTGCTATCGTGTTTAACTTACAAGGCAACACAGTTTTGCTCTAATAAACAATCCAGTTGTTTCATTCTAGCTTTCATGCCTTAGCAATTGGCTTAGATTGATGCATAGATGAGTTGGCAACAGAAAGTTGTTGTGAACTACTTTTCCAAAGTACCTATTTGTTGGCCAGTATTACCCAATGATGCTCGTTAACTGTGATTTGCTAAATGACATCAATGACGTATGTTACGTTATTAACAAAAACAAATGACTTTCAAATAACTTTACCAAAGGAATTTCGTTTACATTATTTAAATTTGGAATGCAATGCTTCTATTCAACTTTAAACATAGTCTTTGAAATATCAAGACAATGCACATACAATAACATTAAAATGAATGTTTACCTACTCAGAACAAACAACACAATGTTTTTGTTACAGAATGTGCTATCACAGCAATATGACAAGCATCCTATAATCATCTTGAAAGATGTCAAATATGCAGAGTTAAGAGCCATGATGGATTACATGTACCGTGGGGAGGTGAACATCTCGCAGGATCAGCTAGCAGCTTTGCTCAAGGCTGCGGAGTCCCTGCAGATCAAGGGTCTCTCCGACAACAAACCGTCCAGGCCGCCGTCGCGCCCCGCTCAGGCTGCCCCAGCACACCCGCCTCGTGCTCCGTCTCCACCACCACAGGTTAGTTAAAACATACAGTTCTCTGCGGAATCTAAAATAAAGAGGGTTCACATGTATGTAGATCCTATAGAACATTAAATGCTTACAAGTTAGAGGTATGTTGATGAAATTAACCCATTGCAAAAGGCAGTTATTTTGAAGGATTTTTTTAGAAATAAAGTTCAAGTTTCAGAAGAAGTTATAATAAGTAGGTGTACTTATTTAAAACCTTTCTGAAACTTTCTAAAATCTTTTCTGAGTCTCAAACATGACAGGCTATGGAAATGCACATATTTTTTGGGCACCTTGTATATGTATTGTTTCGGGTTGGGTGTATTCTCTATCTACTATTTGAAAATGTTCTTTTGGTTAGTCAATTTTATACCCATTATGGTCTAAATAGCCTAGTTAGGTACTAGATTTGCTTAGTAAATTTACCCAAAGTATCCACCCATATTACATTATATTGTAAACATAATGAAAGTAAAACCAAAGTTTATGAGCTCATGTTATGACCAGGTATACCATAATTTGGGAACATTTACTTATACAGTTGAAGATAGAGTTAACTGAACTTCCTGCATATTGTGACTGTACATAATATGTATATTAGGTATATCTGTATTAGTATTGTCGCCTAATTCCGATTGTAAATGATTTTTTGATCTGGTATATAATCCTTGTCCCTGAAAAATTGTTTCTTAAAGTGGTTATTTCTGAAATTACATAATAATTAAAATCTTGAAGCTACCTTCTGCAACAGCATCATGATTAACCACACTTATTTATTCCTCATAAATGCTGATTAACTCCATATTGCAGCTCCATGTAATAAATTTGATCTGTAGGTAATCTGATCACTACATAGTATAAAATAAAGTCACTTTTTCTGTCCCTATGTCCCTTTGTACGCTTAAATCTTTAAAACTATGCAACAGATTTTGATGAGATTTTTTTTAATAGGTAGAGTAATTCAAGAGGGAGGTTTTTATGTAGGTATAGTACCCGGGCGGGTCGCTAGTAAACAAATAAATACATCCTGTTCACATCCATCCTGTACTAAAGTACTAAGAATTATGTACATAAATATGAGTATAAATTAGGGAAAAATATTTTCCTCTAAATACAAATGGTGATAAATAAGTAAATTATAGTAAGCAATTAACATTCAAGCTTAATCCTAATACCTACATGTAATAATTACTGTCATTATGTAACCACCTGACACCTGAGAGTCGCTTATCATTTATCAATGTTTTCTTTTTATCTAAATCTCATTTGTATATGGTTCTCTCTTAGTACAGCATTTATTTGAATAAAATATGAATCATTGTACTGTAAAAGGCAGACTGTCATGATGCTAAATCATTGCATGCTCATCGCTGATAACTTATCTGAAAAGCCAAAAATGTATGGGTTGAGAATGTAATGTATGGAGTGAATTTGTTAGTCAAGTTAAAGGCAATATACAGGATGTTCCTGTTGAATTGCGTTAAATTAGACATGTTACTTGTGGGACATTAATAAAAGTTGAATGGTATATTTTGCTAAATTAAAAAAAATAATGTTTTCATACATATTAAATAAAATAGTAAGTTTGAGAGAACCTTAAGAATAACATAAAAGTTAATCTCAGGTGAATGATGGCACATTTCATAATAAGTAACATATGAATATAATAAAATTGCAATATACTTGTTCAGTCATTAAACTTATTTTTTTAATAACTCAATAACAGTAAGAGTTAAGACACTAGTTTAAATAAGCTTCCCTTAAATTAAAAGCAAATAAACAAAAATACCCTGTATTTTCAGAAGTTTTATAACCACTCTCATGCTTTGATTTTTGCGATAGACATTTCTATGTAAAATAAGAGCAATGACATGTAACAAAAGCTACCATGTCAGTGGATAAGAAGAGCATGTATGGGGAAGTTAAATTATTCCTGTATTGTCAGAGTTTGATTGTGACAACATATAGTTTATTCAGGACAACATCATTTGAAAATAAATTATTCTTACTTGCATTGTTTTTGAAATTGAATAATCTTTTCAGCTGTTGCAATTTCGATTCAATAACTTTAGGTATTTACTAGATAATATTAGCTTCAATAATATTCGAAGATACCTACATAGTATTCATTTATCCAATGTCCTTCAAAAATTTATATTTTACGTTGAATAAATATTGCAAATTAATTTATGTGCAATGCTGTCCAAAAATCAGGCATTGGAAATAAATATTACCAGCAATCTTAAGCGTGACAACTGTAGGTTAATTTTTTTTTTTTTAATACCACGTCGGTGGCAAACAAGCATACGGCCCGCCTGATGGAAAGCAGTCACCGTAGCCTATGGGCGCCTGCAACCCCAGGGGTGTCACATGCGAGTTGCCGACCCAATAAGAACTTGTACACTCCTCTTTTGAAGAACCCCATACTGTAGTCCAACGGGAAAACCTCGGCAGGGAGCTCATTCCACAGACGGACCGTCCGCGGGAGGAAGTTCCTCTGAAACCGCACGGTGCGCGACCAATTTAGGTTGCAATTTTAAAGAACATTTTTTTTTCTATCATATTAAAGTGCTAATCTCCTTGTCCTAGGTCCGAGACGGTAGCATAGACAGTCGCGAAGGGTCCATAAGTCCGACCCGCCGCCGGAAGAAAGCGCGCCGCATGTCCGTCGAAGTGCCCCCCGCCGGCCCCGCAGCCAGCCGAGATACATGGCAATGGGGACGAGCCGGCTTGCAAGGAGGAGAATGCTAGAGACGGTGTTGAGGATCTCACGCTGGATGAGGAGGCAGAGGAGCCTCCGGCCGTGGCACATAACGACGTCGTACGCAGTTAGTATCTTATTGCTTATTTTAACCCTTTCGAGTTAGCAACAACTTTAGACGTCCATTTGGTATATCAAACCGCGATTAGAATGGGATTCGAAAGTACTGTTGACACAACAGTGTATAAGTCAATTTAGGATATATTCGTAGTTATATTCATATATTCATGGTTTAAGTATAGAGACTTACAGACAATAGATTAATTAATCACTCCCTAAATCTATAAACAACTCTTTTCTTGGTAAATATTGTGTCATTTGTTGTGTCAACAGTACTTTCGAATCCCTTTCTTATTCCGGTTTGATAATACATCTAACAACGTATTGAAGTTACTTGCCTGAAATCGAAAATTAGATAAGTGTCAGAGGAGCCATCGGCCGTGGCACATAACGACGTCGTACGCAGTTAGTATCTTATTGCTTATTTTAACCCTTTCGGGTTGACAAACTATAGACGTCTATTTGGTACACCTAACAACTTAATTGAAGTTACTTGCCTGAAAGCGAAAATTGGATAAGTGTCAGACAAGCCACCGGCCGTGGAACATGTCGTAAGCAGTTAGTATCTTGCTTATTTCAAACCTTTCAAGTTAGCAACAACTTTAGACATCCATTTGGTACACCTAACAACTTATTGAAGAACCTCGCCTGAAATCGAAAATTAGATAAGTGTCAGAGGAGCCATCGCCCGTGGCACATAACGACGTCGTACGCAGTTAGTATCTTATTGCTTTTTTCAAACCTTTCGAGTTAACAACAACTATACACATCAATTTGGTATCTTACAACTTAATTGAAGTTACTTGCCTGAAAGTGAAAATTAGATAAGTGTCAGACAAGCCACCGGCCGTGGCACATAACGACGTCGTACGCAGTTAGTATCTTATTGCTTATTTTAACCCTTTCGAGTTGGCAACAACAACAGACGTCCATTTGGTACATCTAACAACTTATTGAAGTTACTTGCCCAAAAGCGAAAATTAGATAAGTGTCAGACAAGCCACTGGCCGTGGCACATAACGACGTCGTACGCAGTTAGTATCTTGCTTATTTCAAACCTTTCAAGTTAGCAACAACTTAATTGAAGTTCATTGCCTGAAAGCGAAAATTAGATAAGTGTCAGAAGAGCCACCGGCCGTGGCACATAACGACGTCGTACACAGTTACTATTGTTTTGCTTATTTTAACCCTTTCGAGTTGGCAAACTATTGACGTCTATTTGGTACACCTAACAACTTCATTGAAGTTCCTTGCCTGAAAGCAAAAATTAGATAAGTGTCAGACAAGCCACCGGCCGTGGAACATGTCGTAAGCAGTTAGTATCTTGCTTATTTCAAACCTTTCAAGTTAGCAACAACTTTAGACATCCATTTGGTACACCTAACAACTTATTGAAGAACCTCGCCTGAAATCGAAAATTAGATAAGTGTCAGAGGAGCCATCGCCCGTGGCACATAACGACGTCGTACGCAGTTAGTATCTTATTTCTTTTTTCAAACCTTTCGAGTTAACAACAACTATACACATCAATTTGGTATCTTACAACTTAATTGAAGTTACTTGCCTGAAAGTGAAAATTAGATAAGTGTCAGACAAGCCACCGGCCGTGGCACATAACGACGTCGTACGCAGTTAGTATCTTATTGCTTATTTTAACCCTTTCGAGTTGGCAACAACAACAGACGTCCATTTGGTACATCTAACAACTTATTGAAGTTAATACTTGCCCAAAAGCGAAAATTAGATAAGTGTCAGACAAGCCACTGGCCGTGGCACATAACGACGTCGTACGCAGTTAGTATCTTGCTTATTTCAAACCTTTCAAGTTAGCAACAACTTAATTGAAGTTCATTTGCCTGAAAGCGAAAATTAGATAAGTGTCAGAAGAGCCACCGGCCGTGGCACATAACGACGTCGTACACAGTTACTATTGTTTTGCTTATTTTAACCCTTTCGAGTTGGCAAACTATAGACGTCTATTTGATACACCTAACAACTTAATTGAAGTTTCTTGCCTGAAAGCGAAAATTAGATAAGTGTCTTATCCCGCTTTAACTAAGGTTAGGCCGTTAGCTTGAGGTTACGATGACGGCATGAACTAGTTTAGTTAACCTTTGTGCGAGGTGCTTAAAGTTTTAGATAAATAAATAAAAACACTCGCTGAAGTTACAATGTAAATTAAATAAGGGACTGCATTAAAGGGTCGACGACGCACCCGTATACTTGTAGGCGTGTCTAGGTTACGATGGCCGGTTACCCTTAAGTGGACCATATGCTTTTTTGCCATAAAATATAGAAAAAAATACCTGTAGAAAAAATGTATACAAACACACATCTAAAATGTAACTAATCATAGAAAACTGCTAGTATTATACAGATTGACACTTACCCCCATCATATTTACAATCTTTGATAAGACCGACGTTTATGAATAAAGGGGTTATTCGGTAAAGGGGCTACACGCACTTAAAAACCAGGGCATTAACTTACCTTGTATCATTCCCATATTCAGGTTTAACTAATGCCTACTTTTTAGCTATGATTCAAAAAGTATTCAAATAACTAGACTACTTTCAAAAAGTATTAAAATAAATAAATATTTTGGGTCATCTTACACAAATCGACCCAGTCCCACGGTAAGCTCAATTAAGGCTTGTGATATGGGTGCCAGGCGACGATATAATAGACAGATACATTTACATATAGATACTTAAATACATAACTACACAGCCATGACCAAGGAACAAATATTTGTTTGATTGTGGTTGTTATTGATTCGAACCCGGAACTAAGCTACGGAGGCTGACGACACATTATTTCTTTTTTCCTCACCAGTCTGTTTAAACATTGTGTCCATGGGCGGTACAAGAAAAATGAAACTTTATGAAGTAAACCCCGCGCCCTTGTTCAAAATTTCTTATGTACCACCGTTAATACATAATGTAATTATCTTGTCATCATCATCACTCATTGTTGTAATTTTGTCTAGTCAGCTACAGGGTAAAACTAGCGCTGTGTATTAGAAGAGTTGAGGAATGTCTTTCCAACAGGTCTAATTTCCACTCTGTCGATGACGGTTATTTTTATATTTTCATAAGAGAATAAATAATCTTTATTGACAAAGTGAAAAAATCCCTTTGACAATAATATTCCTAAATTAACTGTATTAAATTTATTGTTTACAATAAATAAACCCAAATTGTATACAAAATTACTCGACAGTTCGTTGAACCTTACGCCACAGTGCTGCCATCTCACCACCCCGTAGTGGCAGAAAAGTGTCAAAAACCCTCATTAATAACACGATCACTTCACCCATTATAGACCCCCTCTTTAATAGGTGATCTTATAAACATTCCCAATAATGCACTGCGTCTTAAAATGCCATCTAAGCGATTGTACCAGACACAGTTTATCGGCCCATTTTTTATCCAATATCTCGCATCTTCACATTGTAGTGTCATACAAAGAATGTGGATAAGAACATACTTCAATCAGCATATTTATTTACATTCTTCAAGGCTTTGATGGTAATTGTCTAGTAGCCAACTACTCGTAAATTGGCTTTTCTATCTAATCATACCTATTATTACCAAACATTCTGTTGTCCACATTTTATAATTCTAAAGGTGCATTCAGACCAAACAAGCATTCGCTGTTCTATCCCCCACTCTACGAAATTAACGAATCACGTTTTGCGTAACGATCGAATTTCGTAGAGTAGGTAGGGTTAGAATAGCGAATGCTCGTTTAGTCTGAATGCACTCGACTCTAATTCTGTATTTATTGAAGACATTTGAACTTGAAGATCCGCCTTGAGGTCTTCAGTTTTCTTCAATTTTGGTTGAGCTTTACTCCTCTGTAAAATAAGAGTGACAGCAGTTAACCAGTTACCAAAAACAATTGAGCGGTTACAGTAATCATGAGGAGAGTTCAATAGCTATATTTTTAAAATCTCCAACTTGTCATTACAGAGGAGAGAAATTCTATTGAGGGTATTTGGCATTAATTGATTGATATTTTCTGGATTATTACGCATTCGGGAAATATTTTTTTCCACTATATCCTACCTTATTTTAAAACCATGATTGAAGGTCGCTACAATATATATATGAATATACCATAAGGTATCTATGATATCTTATTATAGCTCGGCACCACACACGACAAAGATACATAAAATATATCTGTCTCTCACTAACACCTACATGGTGAGAGAGATGGAGATATATCTTAAGATACCTTAATTAATATGCCTGGCGGCATTTATGTTATGATCTTATAAATTTTACCTAAAATTTAAGTATCCTATAGATTCTGAAGAACCTTTTGTAGTCTTCTTTTAAGCACATAATTTATTATCAGTGCCCATACAATTTTACATGTTAAACTATCTCAAGCAAGGGCAAGTAGACAATGTTAAAAGATCATAACTTAGGACATAAATATTCTATTATCATTCAAATCCGTCACAGCTGCGCATTGTAACGTTTTAGGTTACACATGTGTCGTATGAGTTGTATGATCAAGGATTATCTTCAATGCAATACAAAAAAACTATTTTGAATTTGAAGTTAGAAGTTCATAAAATAAAATATTGATAGGAGGGTCAACCACGATATCGATGTGTTTCCTCTCACTCGCACTTGCAAATTCTTACGTAAAGGTGGATTGACACCAAACGAGCAAATGCTCATTCTATACCCACTACGAAATTCGTGGATTATATTCGTGGAGGATAGAATGAGCATTCGCGTAAGAATTTGCAAGTGCGAGAGAGAGACGTGTTGATTGTGGTTCGCCGTAGGGTGATGTTTTTATTAAGCGACTTCAAAAAAAGAGGAGGTTTACAATTCGACGAAATCTTTACAATAATCAGTTATTTATAGGTATCATGTTGCCTCTAAACAAGTTGCGTCTCAAACCCACAGAATATATCGTGTACTTAGTTAGTCATGTAGAGGTGACAGGTTCTGGTACATTCTTCAAATATTAGGACCATTCAAATCACAACAAAAAACTTGTGTCTTCAAAGTGAGATTCAGCCACGTCAATTCTATTCGCGTATATAATATTTCAGTTACGAATTTCGAAGTCCGTGGTAGGCATACAGTAGGCTTAGCACAGGATTAGTGCGACAATATGTCGCCGCGAGATAGGCTATCCATCCCTCTTTTATTCATATACAACGTAAAAGATGGAAAATCTGGCGATATACTGACATAACAAACATGTGCTAAGTATACAGATGCATATATTGTGTATTGATTATTATTTACAAACAATAAGGTACAATTTAGATAATCTGATTGGATGATGGTTGATGAAACTAGATTGCCATTAGCGAAACTTAATTAAAACGTTTTTTGGACTACTCCCATTACTGGATAATTACTGCGTGTGATTAATTGATTTAAAAAGTAATAGTCACGTGATTCACGTCCATAAAATGTCTTATTATTTTCATATATATTTTTTCATATTTCATAATAAGAGAAATAATTATTATTGTTCTAGGCTGTTAGATAATTTTTTATTAACTTTCAAGAAAATGTTTGCCTAACTCTGGCCACAACTTATATTGTTTACTTTATGGAAGCCCAATAAATGATAATGGAATGCCATGTTGTTCTTAAACATGTCATTCGATCAATCAAAAACTAGCAGGAAGTGGTTCAGTCAACAAAAAAATGGTTTAACACTTATCAAATCTATTCAGTCAAGTCAATAAAGTCAAAAATTTTGTTGACTGTACTGTGTACTAAATTTTATTAAAAAAACTAATCAATAATATTTTATGTATAACAAAATATATGAAGTTTTTTTTAATGCTACCTAATTTGCCCTGATTAGATTTTTTTATTCAATCCAATTATTATAAAAATCCCGTACGAAAGAAGGATTTAATTGTCTATTTATTACATCTGTGTTATTTTTGTTTCTAGATTTTCAATGGCATATGGAACGATCTCAGGATGAAATCATGAATTCTAGTGACAGTGTTCGAGACTCGCAAGGTAAGCCCGCACATGACTCTGGCAACATTGCCAGTTCATGCTGGCAACGTTGCACCTCAACACCTTGCGTAGCGTTTTATTTTTAATATATATCATACTCGATACTGCTGACGCAGGGTGTTACTTGGGACTTGAGTTTGGTAATCTGGGACAATGCACTTTGTACATTAAATGTATCGTAAGTGTATATTTATTAAGTTTTCTGTATGAATAGCTAAAGTCCATTGTCCCAGACGTCTAAGGAACGGATGAAATGCGCAATGTCTTCCCATAATTTGATGAGATAAACAGTCATTGCTTAAATAATCTATTTATCTTGTTATATATAAAATATTATATTTTACGACGGCGGAAAGAGTGCTAGTGTTTTCACATGTGAAAATTCAACCATATATTAATTAGTATCTAATATTAGTATATAAATTACTAATCTTATCACAATTTATATTTCTGTATCCATATGAATTTGAAAATATTCCAGTGCAACAGGTAAAGGTAATTGGTAAAAGGTTTTATTTACTGTAGCCTTTTTTAAAAGGTGAGGTAAAAGATAAGGTAAGTTGATCTTGTTTTACATTTGTTTCCACTTGAATGTGTATGATGTTATGTACTCGCTTTGTCGTGGGGTCGCCAGTATATCACTGCATGCTTACTACTATTCATAGATATGGTATTATACTTTTGCATATGTAACACCTAACTTTCAATAGTGCTAACCTTCTTTGTTCTAATGTGGAGTGATCTCATTGGTAAGTATTTTTTTTTTCATATTTATTATACACGTATTTATTTGTAATATGAATTAGATTCATGATAAATGTGCACAAACACCTCACTTCACCCTCGGATTATATTTGGCTATTTAAAGCTAGCGGGTTTCGTGCGACTATCGCTCGGCGGTAGACGTTTTGTTTTGGCACAGATTAGTGACACAACTTATTACTATTAGAAGATATGGATGTGACTCGGAAGCGCCTGAAGGAACAAGGTAAACCTTAATTTCGTTTAATTTGTAGTTTGATGGTAATGTGGCTTATTTATCGTATTTATTATTTCTTTATTTTTTGCATTCACATGTGATTTCACTGCAGATGTCTTTTTTTAGCGATTCATGTTTTAAATCATCAATCAATTTTATGAACTGAAACTTGAGGCGTTATCATTTATTGTGCATGTTCTTTAGACGAAAACATCATTGTCCGCAACTAGGCTAAATTTCCTGAGATTATTGAAAGCATGTCGCGACGTAAAGAACCCAATGATATTGGATGCGCATTTCATTTAGCCATATACCTACGATTCAATATACAATGCTACAAACATGTTGATACGACAGAGGTACTAGTTAGGATCAAGTTTGTTACCAGAAATCCAACCTACCCGCCACATGCCAAGCTGTTAACCATCGCACAGTTATTAACACTTATTATTCTCAATCCTACTTACCTATTCCTCTCTTGTTCTTTCACACGAATAAATACTTAACAGACACACGAATCCTAAACTAACTTCTTTCAACACATCAATTTATATTTCTAATTTCTACGCACATCGTAACTTTGTGTAGATCTTTTTATACTTATTTATTGCTTTTCATTCTTTGACCTTCCAGAACAACCCATAGATCTCATTAATGACCTGCATTACGCAAAAACTCCTTTCCCATTAACTCGTGGGTATCTTAAGAGCTCAGAACTTGTCAAAGAAATAGCATTAGAAATTAAACAGGAACAAGCAGCTATAGAGAACATGACGATTGTTAAGAAAGTGTACAAAAAGAGAGGAAGGAAACCTTTAAAGAGGGAACCTGAAGCGATGCCTCCTAAAAAAAGGGGAAGAAAACCGATACATACTGACAAAGACGCGCATTACTCTTGCTCTACTTGTAAAAAACTGTATAAGTATAGAAGAAATAAATTGAGGCACGAAAAGTATGAATGTGTCACCGGTCCTCAATTTGGCTGTGACAAATGTGGTAAAAAGTACTCCCAAAAGAAAACATTGACTGGTCACATTATTCATAAACATCCTAATTGGCTTCAAGAGTACCAAGAACTTTTTAAAAAAGTTAAAAAAGAAGAAAAACAGTAGCATTTTGTGAATTTTACCTTTTTGACACTTATAATTTTGTATGATTTAACAGGCTGTTGATTTATTTTCAAATATTAGATTATGCAAATATTTTGCTACTTATTAACTTGTTACTTATCTACTTTTGTAGTAGTGTTTAGAGATATATTATGTTTCTATTTAGTATAGAACTTGATCTCAAGTATACTGTCATGTTCCTTTCTAGGTATTTACAATTGTTGATTAGTTCTATAGATTAGGTATAGAATTGTTAAGAAACTACACTTCACATTCCCATCTGATTTAAAAATGTAGCAGTGTATTGTTGGATATTGTTGAAATATTTAGAAGTTTTTTTTTGTTACTTGAAACGTTTTTTTATTACTTTTAGTTCCTATTGTTTTGCAATATATGGTTTTCTTTACGTCACTTTGTTTTAATTTACGCTTTTTGATGATTACGGATTTAATTTGAATTCAAGCGACAGACTGTATTTGATTTTTCTCTTGCAGGACTGATATTGCCGAATAGAGTGGTGACTCGTAGTAAAAAAGTGGTGGAAGAGCCTCCGACCGCGACCACATTCGCAGTATTGAAGAACGTGACTTCACCCAACTCGCTCATCATGCCCGAAGAGGCTAAAGAAAACAAGCGACAGCCGGCCAAACAGACTCCCAAATCGACCACCCCTAAAGCTTTAATTCCCAAACCGGACACCGAGCCAAAACCTGAATCGAAAGCTCCGAAAAAACATGAGTCCCGATACAACATCTTCCCCCGTACCGACCGGCCGGCTAACCTGCCTTGCGCGCAGTACAAGACGGAAGGGAACAAATACAAATGCCCCAACTGTCAACGTTGCTACAGCGCGCGCAAGAACCTGGTGCGCCACATAACGCTGGAGTGCTGCCGCGAGCCGCAGTACAAGTGCCCGCACTGCTCGTACAGCAAGCACCGCCGCAACGAGCTGAAGAAGCACCTGGAGAGGAAGCACCCGGAGCATTGCCCGCCGCGCTCGCCCTCTCCGCCGCGCGCCACCGCTCCCGTGTCGACCCCTATTCGCGTCGAGTGATAAAACATATTCAGTGCTTTATACTAGTGCCTTAACTCTTCGATCTTCCTTAGATGATATTAAAACATTAATTTTTATATGAGCCTCGTATACATGTATTATTGATAATGATATTCGATATTTTTTAAATCTATTAAACGACTTACGGTAGCCGGGCCTTTCATTTCGCCGCCCGATCCTCTTATGGGAAGATAATCTCGAGATTGTGCATGTCTGCATGATTAGAAGCTTCGCCTTATTTCTAACAGAGATTATTTTATTTTTTTAATTTATTATTATAACGCATTTCTTTGGTTCCTTAATTTATTTTAGCCTCTGGTAGTATTAACAGTACGTAGTTGCGCTTTTGTTTTTATTTTTGCAACATGTTAAACGTATTGGATTTCAGAGCCGCACAAGGAGGGGCTGCCGTCCGCCTTGCTGTCGCTGCTGTCGGCGCAGGCGCAGCCCGGCCTGGCGGCGCTCGTGCCCGCCTGCATCCAGGTCACCAACATCCTCAAGCCGCCCCTCATGCCCAAGCATCCCCTAGACTCGCTCGCCGCCATTCCCGACGACCTGAAAGCCCATCTGCTGCAACAGGCCTTCTTGCAGAACAACAATGCACCGAAGCGAGAGGAGCTCGATTCTGAGGAATATGACGATACGGATGACATCGTCCTACCCGAGGACACGGATGCCTATTACGACCACTCTATGCAGGGCGATGAGCAAGGCGAGAACAAGGAGGTGAAATACTCGCGACGCGACGGAAACAGTTCGGACGACGCGAGCCGCCAATTCGAGTGCCGGCATTGCGGTAAAAAGTACCGCTGGAAATCGACATTGCGTCGCCATGAGAATGTGGAATGCGGTGGAAAGGCCCCGGCTCATCAGTGTCCATATTGCTCCTACAAGGCCAAACAGAGGGGCAATCTTGGCGTTCATATTCGCAAGCACCACAACAACGAGTGGTACATCTACGCCAGCAACAAAGTCAGGCGTAACAAAAAAACTTCTATCTAGTTTAGACTTCATTCGACCAAAGTAGATACCTAACCAAATCGGTACTGCAATAATATTATTATTTATATTTTAACTTTTTTGTTAAAAGAGTTTATACACTGAGAATAGTTGTAATGTGCACATTCCCTAACGGCATTAGCGTTAATTTTGTTGTTTTTGTTAGAGTTTATGATCGTAGTTAAGACTGACCCAAGTATTTTATCGGGAGTCGACCCCAGGTCGGATATATATTAGAGTTAATGTCCGTTATTTCCAAAGCGATATATTTAATAAAAAGATAGAATCGAGTAGCGAATATTTTGATATTAATCGGACTTGACGTGAAGCAATAAATTTTCATACCATGTTTAGCTCGAATTTGTCTAGATTTATAATCAACCATTCCTTATAAGGAATATGTAATTCCAAATTTGTTAATCGTAGTGCAATGATATTAGAATTATTAGTTATTTAGGTAAAATATGTATAATTGTTTTGTAGGTTATATTTTCTTTCATATCTTTCTGTCACGGGTAGAAACTTATTTTATTTTTGATGGTCGAGTCTTACTCCATTAACGCAATCGTTGTTAATAATGTTTAATTTATTCTTCTGTTTTTGTTTTCCTCACTTAGAGTTAACATTCAAGGGACCATTATTTATTACCTTGTCTTCCTATTTCTACACCTTTGTAGCAAACCCAAAGTTATATTAATTTAAATCATTATTTATTAGTGTAAGGATAATATTAATGAAGCTGCTTTTGCAGTCCTTTATAGGAAAACAATAGATCTCTCAAGTGACCGTGTGATTATTGAGTGTTGAGGCTATTCCACCGAGCAAATAAATCAGTGAACTGAGAATCTATTGCTTTTGACACGATTAGGTAATAAAAGCTCATCCATAATGTGCCTACAATGTTACCTGTAGTTATAATATTAGAATACTTAATGGTGTTTTTGATATTGTTGTTATTCGGTAAACTGGGATAGAAAATGTGTTCAAAATTATGTAAATTGTTATCTTGATATTAACTGATATTTATTTGCAATAACCTATTCGAGTTTTGTTTAACATATTGACTGTTGATATTTTTTGTTAAACTAGGATAACAAAGCTATTTGACCAAAGTCAGTATTAGATTTAACGTGATGGTAAGAAATAAGAAGTTATTGTTGTAGAAACATTCAAGTCATGAAAACAATATGGATATACATATGCAATATTCCCATCATATATTTATTACGCTCTTGGACACTGAATGTATGTAGCAAGAATTATATTCAAAACGAATGTTACGTCGTTTAAATTGTTTGTTAATTTTATTGGAGAACTAGTTTAATTAGTGTGATTTTTATATGAATATTTTGGGGTTTATCTGGTAGAAACGTTTAATCAAATATAGCTATAATATATATAAACTTTTTGTTTTCTTTTTTTAAGTAACGTTAATTACCCACCTATGAAAGATGTAATGATTGTTCAGCAAATGGATCCATTAAAAAATGTTCAGGTAATTAATTTCTACTGGTAAGTTTTGTATTTCATTATTTACACCTGATTAACAATGCATGTACTGCATGATAAATGTTGAACCCATGGCAGCTTATTTTTCGACTTTGCATGTTCCAGTTTTCCTTATTTTTCGTTCATACTAATATAATTAATAATTTCAGGTAGACAAGAAAACCCATGGGTCGGGAGACTACTTTTAAGTAACAAACTTGTTAGAGTTAGCAGTGACTAGAACCGTATCGGTCCAGTAACACCATTCCTTAGCATCGCGTGCCGATGATGCCGGTTTAGATAAGCATTAAAATAGACGGAACAGAACGACGGTACATCTTCACAAAAACGATTTTATTCATATAAAATAAACGTTATGATTTTCTTTTTGTTTCTTTTTTTTACTTTTCCTTTGCAAAGCTTTCATCACAGCACTCGGTGGATACTCACAGTAGATATCTTCAATAGTATATGTATCCGTTTCGTATTTATATATTTTATTATGTATATAACATGTATACGTTGCTTGTAACTGTTTAACCACACGGGAATGTTGAATGTTGCGTGTATGTGTGTCCGCGTGTGATCGTTTTATGACATCTGTGGCGATTTCAGGAGCAGTGCCGGAGGACGTGTCTTTCACTAGGATCGGGGGGCTGTCGTGGGACCAGTGGTCGGCGCGGCTGGCGCTGCCGCTCGTGGCGTCCATGCGCGTCAGCGGCCCGCAGCTGCCGCCCGCGCCCGGCGAGCCCAGCTTCACGTGCCCCGACTGCGGCCGCGTCTACAAGCTCAAGTCCTCGCTCCGCAACCATCAGAAGTGGGAGTGCGGGAAGGAACCGCAGTTCCAGTGCCCCTACTGCGTCTACCGCGCCAAGCAGAAGATGCACATCGCGCGCCACATGGAGCGCATGCATCGGGAGGTCCACATGAAACCCGAACAGTACATAAAACAGGACAACGTCGACGCCTGTACATAGCGCGACCGGCATAGTCACTATTAAATACTCCATATTTTTAAGAATTTCGAAATCGTGTTGATGTTAGTGTTACAGTCTTTTAGATATTTTTTGACACATTTTTGTAATAAGGACCAATTTTGATGTTGATATTTACAGTTAAATCGTGCGAAGTTTATATTAGTGAAGACGTGAAAATAATCGTATCAAAAATCCGAAGTTTTCCTGATTGTGATAATTGTGATGAAATCTCTTTGTGATAGTGGCACGAGGCAGTCACGTTAGATGTAGACGTCAGCTAGGTCACAAATGGTGCCTATAATCGTTACCCACTTAATGCGACATCAAGGAGTGATGCATTGTACCACAAATGACGAGTTACTCATAGTATTCACACTAGTTGCAGTTTAATTGCGACAGTGTAAGAAACTGTTGCATTTACGAGTATACAATAAGTTAAGATGAAGTGATTTGTATAGTTACGCTTTTTACTATTTTATGTACAGCATTTATTATGTAAACGTATCATTCCTGTACTAGGACTTAAGTTCCGTAACGTTGGAGCTTAGATGTTACATACTCTGTTTAAATTTGTTACCAGTAACAGTTACTATTATCAGCATCGATAACAGATTTTCGTACAAACATTGTATAACTTAGAATAAAATTTTCAGTATCGTCAGATCTGAGGTGTACAACTTGCCACATTTATTTAGTTATGTTTTGACAACAGTTTGTTCGAGATGCATATAAATCGTAATTGACGTGTGCGACTCCTATACTATATTATATTTTAGTTATAATTAAAATGAAGCTATTACCGCTTAGTAAGCAAGCTCTAGTTCTCTGCCATAATGCATGTTCCATTATATTGTAATACTCACTTAAGTTAATTTTTCAATTATTTTTAGATCTCCTTACGTCTAATGCATTTATTTTATCTTTAGTTTAGGGATTTTTATATCTTATAATTCTTATTAGCCGTGTATCAGTTGAGTGGACAATTGACAAACTCGGTAGTTCCTGGAATTGTATGTCTGTTGATACGTTCTTGTGATTTTATCTGTAATTATTATTACTCCTTTTGGGGCCAATCATGGTTGTTAGGTCAGACCTGCAATAGCTTCATGTGCCTTATGAAAATTGTTGATTTTAATCATTGAAGCGGATGACACTGCCATTAAAAGGTTAATTGCACAATCAAGTTTTAGAAGTTCAAATATTCTTCCACGTAGCATAAGTAAATATTTACACATTCATTACCATTTAGAAATTATTATAAGATTTAGTGTCGGTACCGTGTTACAGAAGCTTATACAAAATTGTGAACAAATAACTAAAGTTTGTTGATTTAGTTTTAACATGGTACCATTGTAGGTTATTTCCGGAGTTACCATCATACAATCAAAATGTAAAGTTCGCAGTACAACCATACTAAGTCTTGTCAATATAAAACTAAGTGCCTTCAATCGTTAGTCATTAGGATTTTAAACGTTCCAGTTTATAAACTAGTTCAAAAATCAAACGAATAAGTTTGACGATAGTGGTCCTCTAGAAGAATCAAACTTCTGCAATGTACAATATTTCTCAACTGTGATATGTAATTTTTTCAGCAAAATCCAATTATAAGCGGATAAAAAATCAGTGACAAAATGTAAATTTTACGTATCGCTAATTACCGGTAAGATCATGATCCTAGTGATTTATTAACCTCCTTTCACATGAGCATTTTATTCAACGCGCGTTAAAAAGTACAAGGGAGCGATTATAAAAAAAGAGATAATGTCTTAAGTGATATTTAGAGACGGTGTCGCCATATCTTTGACACGAGTTGTATAAAAATCTTGTGAATTTGCAGGTTTATTCTAATGAACATAGTTTACCTTGATACTGCCTATAGAATATTACTAAGTGATAGAAGAAAGTGTAATCTGTTGATAAAAGTTACAGTGATTAAATGCATTTGATTGTATTTGTATAACCATTTTTGTATTTTTTAATAAAGTTGCTATACTTGATTATTTCGTTTTACTTTCAAATAGTCTTAATTTTAACTGTGAAAATAATTTTGGGGCCATACGGACTGGGGCGAATCGTGTGGGTTACAAAACTAACACATTAACATTGCATGCTACAAGTAATAAGGTACATTTTGGAAAATTGTAACAATGATCAGTCTGTTTTTATTCTGTAAACGGACTAGCCTAATTATTGATAAAAACTTTTAAGCATCTACCATTCTCAAAAGCTGCTACATATTTGCTTTGAGTTCAGACTGGTCCTTGATGAACAAAATTATGAAACTACATTAAGAAGTTATGGTTCAAGTACTCGCATGTATATTAAGGAGGTAGATATAGTTATACCTGTAGATAAAGCAAATTAATGGGAGACATGGTGCATTATCCTATGCTTGGCAGCACATTTTATTCTTAAAGGTGGCTTGGCTTTACAGTAACGGTGGTAGCTTAAGTATTTGCACGTTTTATTTTGATTTGCGTTTTATTTCAGTTGCACAGTTGTACACTCCTTATATATTGGGTTATGGTACTTCGGGTTTGAGCGGCGGTAAGGCGGGATGGACGCTATACGAGTGTGTGGACTGCGGGAACAAGTATAAGCACAAGGGGTCACTCCAACGGCATATTAAGTACGAATGCCGAAAACAGCCCAGTTTTAAATGCCCTTACTGTGTTTATCGGGCCTATCAGAAACACAACCTGTTGTTGCACGAACGCCATCTACATAAAGATTTACCAGAGAAGGTGGATTTTGTATCGGAATGACACTGCAGTGCGTCAATGTCAGTAAAGTTTTAGTTTTACCGTAGCGACTAACATTGGGTTTGACTCTGGGATGTTAACATTTAACTGTTCATCGAATATCTAACCAACTAGTCTATTACGAAATTCATGGGAATCATTTACTTATACATTAAATAACTATTGACCCAAAAATATTTGAGCATGAATCTAAATTCGTTCTTCTCTTTTTTTTATTAATCTCACTTAATTTCGGGTATTCTAGACCTACACCAATAGTTTTTGTTTAGTTTGCACGCAACTAGTACTGTAGACTTCATAGCTTCTTACTCTTGAATGCATTAGGTTGGTATTAACATAACATAATTAATCTTCAAAATGGATATTGACAACATAAAATATAAATCAATGCTGCGGACAGTTTCAGACTATATTTATTTATTTATTAAAGTTCCAAAAAATATATTTAACACAGAGTTTCATACTCATTTAAAATTAGAAAGATTTGTATAAATTTTTCAAATAAAGTATTTCTATTTTGCTCCCTAGATGGCGTTACTAAGTCACAATATAGGCAGAAGTGATAAGTCCGTACAAAATAGTCATATTTAATGGAACTGACATGTTAATGAAGAAAACAATGTGTAACTAGCGTCTTTTAAAGAAAAGCAGTTTTTATTTATCTTAATACATGTAACGTTATCAATCTCCATCCTGTAAATATATAAAAAAACACAGGAATATTGAAACTTATTTCTGTTACAGCTATTAACAGTTTCAAAGAAAGAAAATCCTTGGACCTTATACTTAACTACTGAGTTCATCGAGCCGAATGCAAGAGGATAGTGGAGATGTAATCCAGGCCAGTACACTACATCGCACACCCAGCCATAAACTTGCAATTTAACAAAGCATTGCATATTTAAAGTTTTTTTTATTATTTAGTTGTATATTATCTAATACCAACGCCAATGCTGTGGCCATAAGTTTCTTTATAATGGCAATGGCATGTTCGAAATACATTAGAAGCCTTAAAGTTTTGGAACCACCCCACCGGCTAAATGTAAGATATTGCCCAAGCCCATAGACATGTTTCAATCAATATTGGGTTTGTCAATAATTGACAATTATTGTAGGGTACTTCTGTATGCGATGTTTAAAACAGATGGTATTAGAATAAAAGTATTGAATCGATTACAAAAAAAACTTCAGGGAAGTACCTATAAGAGAGTGCCTTTAATATAATCGAGTGGGTGTTAGCACAATAATAATAGAGGCTATTAATATTCAAACGTAGTGCCAAATCTTGTGCCTTCATGTACCTGTACCTACATTAATATACCTAGTAGTAATACCTACTTCTTAAAATTCTAAGACTACATTCTTAGAATCGCAATGGCTCATGGCAGCCATTTTAGGAACAGTTATATTTTAAATTACTTGTCTAAACGTTTTTTCTCATTGTATTCGTTGAACTAGATAAAGGGATTTTAATTGGACGTCTAATGTAGGTACAACTACAACCTTAGTCTTGGCAGTTATTATGCGGCAGCTATTTATTTTGACTGTTGATTTAAAGTATAATAAAATTTTAGACAAATGTAACTAGTTGTATGTAAGACATTTTATACATTATTACAGATAGATTGTTATATTTTCTTGTTCTTGTTATAAATAATTATTTGTTAAGTGTGTGTTCCTTGTTACCAAAGAAATTGTATTATTGTAAAGTATAACCGGAAATGGTAGTGAGGTGTAGGACATTACCAATGACAAAAGAACTTAATAGGTATACATTACATACGTGCGTAACCTAAAAATATAATTACCGTGGAAATGATTAACAGACGAGTTCATGCCACGTATATGTAATTTCAACGCTTTGCCAAGTAAAAATCACATCAACTTGGCATTTTGACAATATATTAGTTATATACCTTAATACGTACTTAGATATACACACGTAACCACAACGTGTAGGCTTCTGCATTAACTAGTCTGGTTTTTCTTCTAATGGAATTGAAAATATAATCTTCGTATGTATTGCACAACTA
Source organism: Thaumatotibia leucotreta (assembly GCA_025490895.1). Lineage (NCBI taxonomy): Eukaryota > Metazoa > Arthropoda > Insecta > Lepidoptera > Tortricidae > Thaumatotibia > Thaumatotibia leucotreta. Next base: position 25,103 of record JALPQI010008556.1, read on the forward strand.
TTTAAGTTATTTTGTCTTTGACGTTTGTGATTGTGTGGTGAGAAGAACATGCCAAATAAGATTATTAAAATGCAGTAAATTTAGTCTTTCGTTCTTCTAATACGTTCAATTATACTACCACCAGATATGTGTAAATAACAAGAACCTGTATTCGTCTGATAATGTCCCCATGAAGTAAATGTACTCAATACATGAAGAATAACTCAACTACAAAAGTCATAATTTTTTATTTCAAAGTCATGTGGGTTGGAACGTTATTGTGTAACTACGTCCAATTATTGAGTCTAAACCTAAAAGTCTCAGACTCAGTACCATATTATTATTCACTTTTTATTGAAACTACAATACGTGAAAAAAACAGTTCATGGGCGTTAATGAAATTAAATTTAACGTCATAATATTTGTGTACCTAAGTTAAATTTTGACAGAAAAAAAATCAACTTTTCTATGACGGGTCAACAAAACACGCCTACGTTTATTAAATTTGCCATCGTAATCTTTGTTATGATTAAGTTTTATTTTTAATCGTCCCTAATCGCAGCGTTAGACGCAAGCGATCAATAAAATGGGCAACTAATAAAAGATAACCAGTGATTGTTATTTACTCGTCTCTGTCTGACGAATGTAATGTTGAAGCCCTCGTACTGTGAGCCCGGATGGTATTATTGTCGTGAGCAAATGTTGTTATGTATACCAAACGTTTGTAACCAAATTTTGTATTAGTACAGTATTTCTGTTAAATGATTTTATTGCATTTGTTACTGTTATACTAAGTTACCGTTAAAGTTCAAATTTGAATCGCGCAATATTGAAACCAAAGAATCTACCAGTCGATTCTTAGCCTAAGATTTTAGTGCTTTAATAAAATACATAGATTTAATTACTGTTAAGTAAATTATTATGGTTATTTACTAGATAATGTGTTTTGGATATTATAGTTAAGGACGTGACATATTGTTCTAAGACACAGACAATAATGGAACGGGAGCCTTATGTTCTTAATTGAAGATCATTTTCTAGACAGAACAATTATAAATTGTCAATACTTAGGGTCCATTTTATAACTACGTTTGTTAGTCGATCAAGATTGCTTAAATGAATACGTAATTCACTAAGTAGGTATTTCTTATATGAAAACTTGAAAAGTAGATCATTAATTGTAAATTAACATGTTAATTGTTTGGCTTCTTAGTAATCTGACACGTTAGCCCGAAAAACACAATTTTCTCCCTTCCGTTAGTTAATTGAAAACTAAAATGAGCCATTACGTTTGTTTATGTGTCAAAGATAGATCTCTAAAAATCGTACCTTAAAATAACAGCACAACGCTATTTAATGAGTTGAGTTTCTAAAAGAGTCATACAAAGCATGTAGTTGTAGTGTCCTGTTATTTCTAGGTCTTATCAAGGTCCCGTATAAAGTAGCGCCATCTACAATAATAATTAATACGATACATGTGTTGTAGACACTGCAACTGTTAATTCTCCATTTAGAAAACTTGGTAAATATTTAGGTATATTGAGTAAAACCATATTTCAAACAAATAGACGCAGAACATAAAGACGCAATTTTATTTAAATGATTATTGTATTTTTAACGACATCGAGTGTGTTTGGTTTGTTCTTTTTTAATTGGAAATGCATGTGAATAAATGTTTCGATTTAACTATATTTTTTTATTCGTATATATCCCCTTTTGAGTCATATTTAGGATGTCAAATCAAATCGCGAAAAATTATGAAAATAGTACGATAGCATTAGCTAGAGTTTACTGTAAGTAGAATTTTAGAATAATTTATAGTATGAACCAATGAGAAGTTGATTACAAACTGACTTCTTGTTTCAGGTGAGGTTGATTTCTTTAAAACAATGATGCAAAACATGATGCCCATAATGCCAATGAAGACAAAAAACTACTGGTCGCAATATGACATGTCCTACGAATGCGAGAAATGCAAGAGAAAATACCGGCATAAAAGCACGTACAGGCGACACGTCACTTATGAATGCGGAAAAGAACCAATGTTCCGTTGTCCATTTCTAGATTGTAATTATAAAGCTTATCAGAAAACGCACACAGATGCACACATCAAGACGAAACATAAACTATCGTTAGAATATAAACGATGATGCACAGAGATGCACCTAGGCTTAACAAAATTGTGATATTAAATTAATTTATTCTTTTACGCGTAAGTTTTATTTACGATTACCTGTAGCTTTCATTTTAACAATGCTACGAAGAAACCTACACTGGATTATTTAACCGTAACCCGTATAAGTAATCGGGCTAAAGCTTAGATACAGTAGGCAGGTACCTATAAGGTTTATACTATTAATAACTTGTGGCTGTAACCACGAATAATATAAATAAATACGACCCGAGTTTGCTACATGTCATGATAGAGGCGTACTTACAACTAAGCTTAATTATAAATTATGTACCTACGGAATTATTCAAACGTCAGCACAAAAGTACCTACTTATTGCATCATTTTGAATTGAAGTTCAGCCTTAAAATGCAGCAAGCGGATTAACTACAAAAATATGTAATTAAATTAATTTGTAATACTTACGAAATTTGCCGCTATATTTTTGACAGTAGAGTACTTATGATTTAAACTTAGTTCGTTAATTCACGCAACGTTTTCTATGCTAATTATACGTAAACAATATGCTATCTTATTGGTTGGACCCTTCCTGATACACTGCGACCCATTGGGATCTTTTGTGTAATAAAAAACAATATAATATGTTACTAATCTCGAGTAAACATTTTAAAACGGACATGTCGACTTTATATCAACGGATATCCGATTTAATTAATTCCCACTGGCAACATCAATACAAATTTTCACTAGTCATAATAATATAAAAATATGATGACAATTCATGATAAAGAACGATATTTCGTAGAAAATTTATGTGATATATGTTACATAATACTGTGGTTAGTAGAAAAAGACACCTCTCTGCTGTCAATAATGTCAATTTTGGCATTTGAAAATGAGATGAGTTTGAAATGTTTTCAGTAAAACAATTATTCAGATGTAATTGAAAATGCTGTAGTATTCTTTAATTAATTGAATAAAAAACCATAATGAATCGTCTTATATTTATGAATAGGTTCAGTGTTAATTTAGTTAGAAACAGTATTATCAGGTCTACGCCGAAATTATTAAGTCCTATAAAATGTCCTTCCAACTACATAATCCGAGGGGCACACGACCAGAAGAAGAACATTAGATCAACGTTGAACTATGTAGTAGCCCTAGGAGTCATGACTGTGGGCCTCAGCTATGCAGCTGTACCACTGTACCGGATATTCTGTCAGGTAAGATAACCTCTCAATAATTACACTCAACAATTACACATAACATTTTCCTGGTGTGATGTAAAACTCGCGTATTGGGTCTGCAAGTAAAGACTAGCTTCAAAGTCAGTATCACTGTTTTTTATTATATTTTACACCATTACTTTGTTAACATATTCTGATTATTAACCATAAAATACAGATTAATGATAAGATGTATTTCTATATATATAATATTAATATGATAGACTATTAGATAGACATGGTATGACAAACTTCATAGAAAAAGGAGAAGTCCACTTAAATATGCATTATAAAATATAATAAACCATCTGTTCCTGGAAATGTAAAGATTTATAATATTTTATGTTCATAAAGAACCCCTTATTAGGTCTGTCTGAATGTTTATTTTTGAGATCAAGCCAACAGATAGAGATAATAGTTTGTCATTCTGCTAGCCAAAGGAATAAAAAGCCCAATGTTACAAAAATGTTGTAAAAATTCAAATATTATTTGTGACTATAATCTCAGGCCTACAGCTATGGTGGGACAACAGGACAGGCAGAGGCCAGTGATGTAGTGAGCACCATGACTTCAGTGAAACATCGGCCCATCCGAGTCCGCTTCAATGCTGATGTGGCTTCATCAATGCAATGGAATTTCAAACCGCAGCAGCCAGATATTACAGTGAGTGCTATTTTGCAATACTTTTTCTCTGATTTAAAAGTCTAGCTGCGGTTAATTTTTTCCTCATTCTTTCGGTATTGGTATGAGTAGACAACTATTTTATTCAACCCTTTCTTCCCTGGATTTGCCCTGGGTCTGATACGAAAATAATTAGGAATTTGTCGACCTAATTTATCTCAGTATGTAATAACAATAAATAAGTTGTTTCTTTTTAATTGTGGACTTTGGAGTCTTTTTGTTATCTAATTACCCATAGTTGGGAAAAAATCCACCACCCTAAATTGTCTGACGTAAAGATGACTTTACACTTGCAAGTTATTATTGAATCTTTTGAGATGCAACTATTGGTAAGAGTGCAGGCGCAGATCCAGGACTTCGTTGAGGGGGGGGGGGGGGTACTGGCCTATGATATGATTGTGTTTTATACTGAAAACAGCACCCAGACATACCAAGTCCAGTGTCAAGGGGGGGGGGGGCAAGTGCCCCCATTGCCCCCCCCTGGATCCGCGCCTGTAAAGTGGCCAGTATCTGCATTTCTTTCTTGCATATAACTTTGTTTCAAAACTTGCAGCAATATCTTGCACGTGTAAACTCAGCTTTATGTAGTACAGGAACAACCCTTTCATAAATAATTTAATGTCCGAATGATTCTGACGCACATAATTTTGTTACCGAATGTGGTAAAATTTAGAAAAATATGGACTTGGTCACCCTTACTAGAACATCTATACCAGTAATTGGAGTTGGAGGCCAACGAAACTACGACAGATGCGTTATTCATATTTTAAAGACAAACGGGTCTTAATCGCGTAAACTTACGTTTAATTATATCCTGACGTTTCGGGCATGACGTTACACCCGTGGTCGCAGGCAGACTGGCGAGAGAATGTATCAACACCTTCGAGCTGCGCGGGTTTTTCGAACTACCCGCACTTGATCTTGATTATTCACTTCTAGGCTAGGGCTGTCACTAGGTCTACACACAACACTCACAACATCCAAAGGCTTTAAAATGGATGTTTCACCACGCTTACATTTGTAAATCACGGGATTCCACGCGGACGAGATTCCTTGCCCCTCATTTTGATTAAAATTCCGATGTTTCTTAATTTCTATAGCTTCACGTACTTTTCGGCTATGATGTATACGCTCGGTTGAGAGGACTTTCGGGTTATGGAGCTCAATCCAGTGGTTAGGTCCGGACTCCAACAAATGCTCGGCCACAGCAGACTTATTAGTTTGACGCTTTTTAACAGCCGTGATATGTTCCTTGACCCTTTCCGCTATGGTGCGTTTGGTTTCCCCAATATAGGAACTACCACAGCTACAATCAATCTTATAAACGCCCGGTGTGTGATAAGGTAAAACATCCTTAGGCGACTTTAGATGCCCTGCCACCTTTGATAACGGCATATAAACGGTTGGTATGGAATACTTATTCAAAAGCGTACCTATTTTGTCCGTTACACCCCTGACATAAGGCAAAAATGCTGGTCGCCTCGCAACATCTGGATGTTTCTTCCTCGGTGTTCGTCTGGGTTGCCATCTGTTCATTATGTAGCCATTTCTCTTCAGAACCTCCTGAACGTGCGATAATTCAATTTCCAGAAATTCAGGGTCACAAAGGTCATGTGCTCTGTTCTTTAGAGAATTAACCACAGACTGAAGCTGCCGGGGGTGGTGGTGGGACAGAGCGTTCAAATACCTGTCAGTGTGTGTGGGCTTCCTATAGACAGTGTGCGCCAAAGAACCATCATCTCGACCTATCACCTTCACGTCCAGAAAAGGCAAACTACGCTCCGATTCCAATTCATATGTGAATTTGACTTTAGTATGAATGGAATTGAGATACTGGAGTAATTGCTCAACTTCATGCTTGCCACCTCTCATAACGCAGAAGACATCATCGACATACCGCTTCCATAATTTCACTGCCCATGGTTGCAGATCTATGCTGGACTCGAAATGCTCCATCCAGATATTTGCTAAAACCGGTGCCACAGGGCTACCCATAGCAACTCCGTCGATCTGGAGATAATGCCCCCCTCGATATAAAAAGTAGCTCCCTTCTAAACAATTCCGGAGCAAAACCATGACAGAACTCACAATCTCATTGTCAGCAAGCCTCTTTCGAACTACTTCTAGACACTCTTTAACCGGAACATTGGTGAAAAGTGACTCAACATCGAAACTCACCATTAAGTCTCCTGGTTCCAACGTTATGTCCTTCAGAATGTCTATAAAGTGACGGGAATCCTTTACGAAAGACGACGTGTTTCCCACAAGCGGCTGCAACACCGATGCAACATGCTTTGCCAGATCATAAGTAGGTGAGGCGATTTGACTTACGATTGGTCGCAAAGGCACGTTTGGTTTGTGTACTTTCGGTAACCCGTACAATTTCGGTGGTTGCACTGTTTTAGGCTTGTACAAGCGGTTAAAGACGTCTTCTTGAAATAACACCTCATAGTCCCTGATGACAGCCCTAATCCGACGCGTAACTCTGGCAGTGGGATCATATGAGACAGACTTATAGACGCTAGTGTCACTCAATAAATCCCGAATCTTAGCGTCATAGTCTATTGAGTCCCCATGACCACAGTGGCGTTCCCTTTGTCAGCCTTCAGAACCAGTATATTCTCATTCGCTTTCAAGTTCCTCAGGGCTGTTCGCTCATCTGCAGTAACATTACTCTTCGGTAGTGTAGCCTTTCGCAAAATAACCGCAACATCCTGTCTAAGAACCTCGGCATCGCTAGACGGAACCCTGTTACGCATTATTGCCTCCTCAACACTACAGATCGTGTCTCATATGGAATCCGCTTGGGTGTCAAAGCGAAATTCAACCCTTTTTCAAGTATACTGACGGTCGCTTTTTCAATGACAGTGGTCGATAAATTAATCACCGTGGAGGTGACTTTATCACGACGATTCCCACCCGCAGTCTCGTTATTTCCATATCGATACAGCAACTTTTCGTATTTTTTGTCATGTACCTCACTTCTATAATAAAAAATACGTTCCGCTTGTTCGAAGGTAATCCGATCCCACAAATCAAAATCACTACGTGATAACACTGCACTACACGCACTATGCAACCCGTATAACTCGCACTGCACTCTGTCCAAGTCCGCGAAATGATTCCTTATTTGCTGTTTCAATAGGCGGATACTTGCAGCACTTAGGATGTTCGCAGAAAACGGTATATCCTTACGCGGCTTTAGTCTTACACACGTAGGTAGCACGTTCGAATCGCGACACTTAATTAAAAATGACAACGATGTTAATACGCGCACTCGTTTTTTCCGCAACCATCCTAGATGTTTAAGTTTAATTGATAATTCCGGCCCGTACCGGTTTACAATATATTGATTTAAACTTTCACGATTATCACTCATATTTTAAAGACAAACGGGTCTTAATCGCGTAAACTTACGTTTAATTATATCCTGACGTTTCGGGCATGACGTTACACCCGTGGTCGCAGGCAGACTGGCGAGAGAATGTATCAACACCTTCGAGCTGCGCGGGTTTTTCGAACTACCCGCACTTGATCTTGATTATTCACTTCTAGGCTAGGGCTGTCACTAGGTCTACACACAACACTCACAACATCCAAAGGCTTTAAAATGGATGTTTCACCACGCTTACATTTGTGGTGGTGGTTACGTCTTTAACCGCTTGTACAAGCCTAAAACAGTGCAACCACCGAAATTGTACGGGTTACCGAAAGTACACAAACCAAACGTGCCTTTGCGACCAATCGTAAGTCAAATCGCCTCACCTACTTATGATCTGGCAAAGCATGTTGCATCGGTGTTGCAGCCGCTTGTGGGAAACACGTCGTCTTTCGTAAAGGATTCCCGTCACTTTATAGACATTCTGAAGGACATAACGTTGGAACCAGGAGACTTAATGGTGAGTTTCGATGTTGAGTCACTTTTCACCAATGTTCCGGTTAAAGAGTGTCTAGAAGTAGTTCGAAAGAGGCTTGCTGACAATGAGATTGTGAGTTCTGTCATGGTTTTGCTCCGGAATTGTTTAGAAGGGAGCTACTTTTTATATCGAGGGGGGCATTATCTCCAGATCGACGGAGTTGCTATGGGTAGCCCTGTGGCACCGGTTTTAGCAAATATCTGGATGGAGCATTTCGAGTCCAGCATAGATCTGCAACCATGGGCAGTGAAATTATGGAAGCGGTATGTCGATGATGTCTTCTGCGTTATGAGAGGTGGCAAGCATGAAGTTGAGCAATTACTCCAGTATCTCAATTCCATTCATACTAAAGTCAAATTCACATATGAATTGGAATCGGAGCGTAGTTTGCCTTTTCTGGACGTGAAGGTGATAGGTCGAGATGATGGTTCTTTGGCGCACACTGTCTATAGGAAGCCCACACACACACTGACAGGTATTTGAACGCTCTGTCCCACCACCACCCCCGGCAGCTTCAGTCTGTGGTTAATTCTCTAAAGAACAGAGCACATGACCTTTGTGACCCTGAATTTCTGGAAATTGAGTTATCGCACGTTCAGGAGGTTCTGAAGAGAAATGGCTACATAATGAACAGATGGCAACCCAGACGAACACCGAGGAAGAAACATCCAGATGTTGCGAGGCGACCAGCATTTTTGCCTTATGTCAGGGGTGTAACGGACAAAATAGGTACGCTTTTGAATAAGTATTCCATACCAACCGTTTATATGCCGTTATCAAAGGTGGCAGGGCATCTAAAGTCGCCTAAGGATGTTTTACCTTATCACACACCGGGCGTTTATAAGATTGATTGTAGCTGTGGTAGTTCCTATATTGGGGAAACCAAACGCACCATAGCGGAAAGGGTCAAGGAACATATCACGGCTGTTAAAAAGCGTCAAACTAATAAGTCTGCTGTGGCCGAGCATTTGTTGGAGTCCGGACCTAACCACTGGATTGAGCTCCATAACCCGAAAGTCCTCTCAACCGAGCGTATACATCATAGCCGAAAAGTACGTGAAGCTATAGAAATTAAGAAACATCGGAATTTTAATCAAAATGAGGGGCAAGGAATCTCGTCCGCGTGGAATCCCGTGATTTACAAATGTAAGCGTGGTGAAACATCCATTTTAAAGCCTTTGGATGTTGTGAGTGTTGTGTGTAGACCTAGTGACAGCCCGAGCCTAGAAGTGAATAATCAAGATCAAGTGCGGGTAGTTCGAAAAACCCGCGCAGCTCGAAGGTGTTGATACATTCTCTCGCCAGTCTGCCTGCGACCACGGGTGTAACGTCATGCCCGAAACGTCAGGATATAATTAAACGTAAGTTTACGCGATTAAGACCCGTTTGTCTTTAAAATATGAGTGATAATCGTGAAAGTTTAAATCAATATAGATGCGTTATTGTCAAATCCGTCAAAGTCTCTTATGTCATTGTCAAATAAAGTTTTCAGGTTTCCACAACCTTTTTGTTATTTAATTAATTTATTTAAAATAATTCCTAATAAAAACATTATATACCTGTGTAATGTTTGTATGCCTTTTTGTTTAATATGGCTGTCACAACTAGGATTTCATTAAAAACACGTAAATATCTAAAAACTTTTTTTTTCTCTTAACTAACATTGATATGACAAAATTTTCTTGTAAAGAACTTAAAATGATAAGAGCCACGTTTCAAAGCCTATTTTAAAAAGAAGTTGAATTACCAGTGAACACATACGACAGCGTGCCATATTTTTTAAGACAGTAGGTATGGTTAAATTACTTAGCAGTATAAGTACTATACTATTACTAAGCATTTTTAACCCGTAATAAGGCAGGGGTGCCTTATTACGGGTTAAAATTATGGGAAAGAAATTTGGAAAAGCCTCTCGGCTTTTATGGGAGTGTACTAGAGGTGTGCGCCGATCGGAAAATCGTCGGCGGCGGCGTCCGATGGTTTTTTGACCGGCGGCGGCGGCGTGACCGGCGTGAAATCGGCGTGACCTTGACTGAATTCGAAACATAGCTGTCACTCAGAAATGTGGTCTAAACGTACTATATTTAAGTAATTGAAGTATGTACATCACCATAAAATATCGAAAATACTTCCAATTATCATCATGATCATTTTACAGCCATAAGATAAGACGTCCACCGCTAAATATAGGCCTTCTCTTTGAACCTCAATTTATGCTGGTTAGAAGCGACCTGCATCCAGCGACTCCCGGCGATCACCATAAAGTTGTTGGTCCATCTTGTGGGCGGACGACAACGCTCCGTTTTCCAGACCGTGAGCTTCTATCAATATGGCGCGCCCATTGCCCTTTCAGCTTGCTAATCTAGAGGGCTATTTCGGTGACTTTAGTTCGTCTCCGGACCTGATCTCAACATTTCCGATTGGATAAAGTAGAGAAACTCCGAACATAGCTCTATAGCTCGTTGAGCGACTTTGCGTTTTGAGATATGGTCGATAGTAAAAGACCACATTTCAGAATCTTAACTCAATACTGACTTTCGTCTTATGATAATGCGGTATGTCGGACGACAATAAATTGCATAGTTTCCCAAACGCTGCCCAACCGAGTTGAATTCGGCCTGTTCATATCTTTCTCGAAGTTGAACTTACTTAATTGGACTCCGTGTCCCAAGTAGGCGTACAAGTAAACAACTTGGAGTAAAGAGTTTTCAACAGAGACTGGGATGGGCACAATATTGGCATTTGGCATAAGTTTCGTCTTGCCCATCATGTCCATGTTAATTTTTGTGCTCACTCATTAGGAGCCCCATTAGAGGTAATTGAGGATCGTGCTGAGTTCCTCCATTGCCTTAACATGACTACGATGTCCTCCGCAAACCGAAGGTGAGTGATGTATTCACTGTTTATGGTCATGCCAGTTCCATGTCATCCTAGGAACTTAAAGACGTCTTCCATTGCGGCAGTAAACAGTTTCAGAGAAATAACGTCTGTGTTACGCCTCTTCGCAACGGAATCGTGTTAATGCTCTGCTCCTGTATTCGGATTAACATTGTGGCGTTACTATATAAATACTTCAACACTTTGATGTACCGATAGTTATCGCTGAAGACTCAAGTACTGCTTACATTTCCACTGAACCGAAGGCTTTCTCATAGTGAACAATCGCTAAGCATAATTGGAAATTATACTCTTCAGTCTTTTGTATAATTTGCTGCGGCATAAGGGGTGTACCGATAAAAAAACTGGCAAATTGAAATGAAAAAATCGGGTCAATATAGTTAAAAAGTTGTAATTTCTGGCTTTTGTAATTAACTAAGAGGCCTTAAATTAGCTAACTTTGGTCCTTTTTTGTTGCTACTGCTTTTTTAGTATTCACAATACAAGTTCTCCAGAACCCCTTCAAAATCTATTTTTCCATTTTCCACTTTTTTAATTTTCCACGGCACGATTTCGTGTTCAGCAGAAATTACCAATATTTCTGGTTAATCTCCATGTTTTTTTTTAAAATACAACCCTGCCTTGGGCGCAGTAATACTCTGTGAAGCGAATTATGTCACATTAGTCACAAATTATGTGAATTTTCTATGGGTTTTTAATCAATTATTTAATACAATACAAATTTCAGCCTCTTTAACACAGTTTTATGAAGCGAAATCAGTGCCAAAAAGTATCAAGGATATTATGCATAAGTCAAGGATATCTTAAAGAACACGGGAAGAATGGGCAGATATATTGACGACAGTACCATAATTTAGAAAACTGCCTACAAAAAGAAAAAAATTTTGGAAAAGATAATTTGGAAGAATCTGTACTGTGAGTACCTGAAATGCAGTAGGGTATTTCTCAGAGCTTAAATGGACATCTCATTCATCTGGTCACGTTTTTTTGGAAGTGGCTACATTCTTTGGTATCATTTTCGGTCGTCAGATACATCACCCATTTCTCTATAAGACAAGCAAAGCCAACCTCAAATCATTCAACCACTTCCAAAAAAACGTGACCAGATGAATGAGATGTCCGTTTACACTCTGAGAAATGCCCAGTAGTGACACAAAAGTACTACAGTCAGCTAAGTTAAGAGTGCCTGGTTAATTTCCAAAGCTTAAAATTATAGCGACCTAACTATATCGATCCGATTTTATTATTTGAAATTTACAGTTTTTTATCGGTACACCCTTCATGAATGCGAATTATGGGTCTAAGCTGTAGCTTCCTTGGAATCGGGCTTATTCTGGAGGCTAAAAACATCAAGTCCGTGTTTCACACACACACACACACTCTAATGTCCTTGAAAACAATTTAAAAACATGGCTCAGGAACGTGACGGGTCTGTAGTTTTCCAAAGAAGGTGTTATTAATATTACCTTTTTTTAAGAACAACACCAACTTGCCTCTGTTCCACGTGTCAGACGTTTTCTCTCGGAAAATTGCTAGCTCGAATTAAAGAGCTTCAGGACGACTTAAAGTACCGGTGTTACACTCGCTCTTAGAAGTTCCGTTATTCCGTTTTCACCCGGCGCCTTGTTGGTCTTAAGCTGCTTCAGGAACATCTTAAAGTTGCACAGACTTATGTCCGGGATATCTTCGGTGTAAAGTCAGGATACCTTGGTTCTTGAATCTCCTACTAAGCTGTCAACGGGCTTCATGGCCGAAATGTACGGCTGGAATTGTCCACTTGGTGGAACCTCTCGATCCCACCAAAAACATACGATTTTGTCGACGTTATGCAGGTACCTTCTAGCTTTTAGCTTTGGCATAGCATGAAAAATGTATATTGCTCGTGGGTTCACTTTATATTGTTACAAGAATGTGGTTTACGATGCATTTTGAAGTGATTCTGTTAATATAAAAACTAAGTGCGTGATGAAATTGTAAACCTTTTCATTTACTGGGAAAAATTATTAGAATTATAAAACGAATCAAAATTTTTGACACGCCGATTTCACGCCGGTCAAATTCATCGGCGGCGGCGGCGTGGAAAAATCATCGGCGGCGGCGGCGCGGCGCACATGTCTAGAGTGTACCCGATTTTTACCCAGGACTCAGGAGGATAAGTGATGAAGAAGACAAATAAAAAATAAAATACAAAAAACGCTCTCGTTTTACATTTCCAAATTTCTTTCCCATAATTTTAACCCGTAATAAGGCACCCCTGCCTTATTACGGGTTAAAACTGCTTAGAAATAGTATAGTATAGTACCTACTTATACTGCTTAGTAATTTAACCATACCTACCTTTTAATTTATGTGTAGTTAAATTGCTGTACCAAATGTTATTAACACCTGAGGTGATACCAGCGCAATACCAACTTTGTTACTAATAATTGCGGATAATTAAGTTTTTATTAAAATATCTTATATTTACGTGAAAATAAGTAAATAATATTGTTTCTATAAATTAAAGAATTAAAATTACCAATAAATAACATATCTCAACGTCTGTTTTTAGAAAATAAGGATTTACTATTGTAAGAACATTTCATTGTTGTGGCAATATTTTCGTAGATTCTTTGGCCTCGAACTCCAGTTACTAGATTAGAAAATCTTCACTTCCCACCTCAATTTAATTAATAAGGCCGATAGCAGTGGAGACTGCGGTACCCTGGGGAGCTGAGGCTAAGGATTTTATAAAGGAGGTTGGTCACCACCTTAGAGACAGGGGCTGTGATCCGTGCTCCGGGTCGTATCTGGTGCAGCGTATTTCGTTAGCTATACAGCGCAGTAATGCTGCAGGTGTGATGGGAACGTTTGGGCCGGATACGATTTGGAGCGGTAGTTTGTCATTTTGAGTTTAAGGGATTATGATTAAGCCTGATGCGGATCGCTTTATTGTTTGTTTTGTGCTGCTTAATTTTTTTTTTGTTCCCACTTCACGAAGCCTGCGCTGTGGATTTGAGACTTGTTATTGATTCTATATGAGGTTGATAAATAAATGTATTTGAATTAATAAGGTGAGTTTGACTGACAACTGTATTGTTAACTCCTCAGGTGCTGCCAGGCGAGACAGCACTTGCATTCTACACGGCACGCAACCCCACAGACAAGCCGGTGACAGGTATAAGCACATACAATGTCATCCCGTTCGAGGCTGGACAGTACTTCAACAAGATACAGTGCTTCTGCTTTGAAGAGCAGCAACTCAACCCTCATGAACAGGTATGATAGCATTGAGTACCATTTTTTTTATTTTCATTAAAAATT
>JALPQI010008557.1:0-45311 GCA_025490895.1 Thaumatotibia leucotreta
TATGTGTCAAAGCCAATGAAATTTAGGTGTGACGGATGCCTTATTAAGGGTTATATTGTAACTATCCAATTAAGGTGGATGTACTAGAGTACGCAACATGTTAACAGAGAATATTTATTTGAATCACGTTATTTTGCTCATATGTAAAATCAACATAAAGTATTGTCATTCATGTGTTTTGGGAGAGGAGTTTGTTAGTTTTATTAAATAGTATTTATGTTGTACGGTGACAAAATCAACTTTTCTCAAAATTGCAAATTTTCTTACTCAACTCCATTGTACGAGTAAGCGTCAGGTGCTTTTGCTGGTAGTCCCTATAGATGGCACTTCAGTACAAGTTAGAATGGCACATATTGGGACATTAAAAATATTAACACTCAGTCCTGATAAACGTCAGCCTGTCTTAAAATTATGGAAATAATTTAAATATAAGCTAATTATATCAAAGTTGGGATATAAAGCATTAAAGGCACATACATTTATCATCGTTTAAATACCCTAATAGTTGATTTTATCTTATCGATGGCAACTCAAGCTATCATTATGAGTATTGGTACAGCGGCGGGTACTATTACTTTCACCCTACGTACATATTTTTGAAAACGGACCCATATAATATGTAGTTAATATATTATGTTACCTAACATGTCGTTACAATTAATACCCACTTTATACCCACACAACACAAGTTTGAGATTACCAAGGCCAGGTTTGTGAAAAATCGTGCCGGGATATTAATTATTTTATTATTATTTATTCATTTGGGGTGTAACAAATGTATTCTTACTTCCCGTGGGTGACGTAAGAGTCAGAAAAAGGATTGAAGTATCACTGACCATTTATTTCGAAGATTGATGATAGGCAGCAGCATCATGAATCATAGTGGACATACTGCGATCGTCAACCCGCTTGCCCAGCGTGGCGATTATGGGTATTTACCTCTTAATGCGTCAATAAGCGTAGACTAAGGAGAGGCCGTTGACCAGGTGGCTTATGATGGTCCCGTTTTATCTATTTATCGTGCTACGCTTCACTTTCGCACTTAGGATACTTGTTAGAACCTGACGGCAACAACGACAAACGATTAAACACGGTACCATCATAAGCCTACAGCAGTGGATTGATATAAGCTGATGATGTGTTGTGATGTGATTTATATTTATTTAAGCGTGGAAGAGAGGCAGCATCGATCGTGTTTCGAGGTAGACCAGCAGGTCAGCTGATGGTAAGGACTCAGCTGTCCCCATTTTTCGACATTTTGCTGCCGTTTGAGTATATTTGTAAGTTCTGCTTTTCCTGATATTTCATCGAAGTCGAAGTTTTGAATATAGAGATGAGGTTCCTTGTCATGAATGTGATTTATAATTTTACTTTGAGTTTCGTTTGTCATCGTATCTCTTGCCGTCATGAGGTTACGGGTCGCTTTTTATTGCTAGAGGTCTCACGATAGTCGTAATAATTATTGTATAGTATACTCAACCAATTGGAACTCTAAGCTACTCTGGAACTATGTCGAATTAAATACAAGTAGTATGATATATCTTAGAATGTGATTATACGTCATTGCGATCTGGTTCCCTAGTCGGCTAAAGCTCCATGAGTATGCTTAGCACATAATTGGTATGTCAGTATGTCGCCGCGAGATAGATTTTCCATTTACTAACTATATGAATAAAAGAGGGATGGATAGTCTTATCTCACGGCGACATATTGTCGCACTAATCTTGTGCTAATCATTAAGGCTAAGGTTGATTGTTAAGGTTGATCAACGTATATGCAGATGCAGTGAATGTTAAAAGCAGTCAAATTAAAATATTTCTGCGCAGAAACATTGACATGCATTTGAATGTTACAGTACAGGGTGTAAATCTAATACGGTATTTAGGGTTAGGATATAATAAGTAGGTATGTAGGTATATTTAGATAAACTTACTTCACTTTTACAAAATGATTCGCAGACGAGATAAACGTTCTCTCCTCTCTTCTGAGTCAGTCCCTCACTGCTGAGGATCGTGACTTCGCTTTCTAATTATCTTTGTTGCAGCTCCCCATTTCCCTCTAGCCGTAGCCGTATCGGTTAAATGCTAATTGACAGGTAATTTTAGAAGCAAATGACGTGAAATTGCCTTAAATGTTTACAGCTACACTGCTGCACCAAAAATGTTCAAATATAAACCTCGATCTCTAAACACAGGGCCAGAATACTCATAATTAAGGGTATTTTAGAAAAAAAAACTCTTAATAATGATTACATTAATGAACACTATGCCTGATTTAATTTATGGCCCCTATAAGATTGATAAAACTATGAAAGATTAACTGCCAATGTGCCGTAACATAAATCTGAGTGTGTATGCACATTTTGCAGTGGCAAATGTGACTTTAAATTCAATACTACATATTTTACACCTTTGTCTCATAACGTAGGTTTATTATTGGCGTTAATTATGGTAAATTTACCAAGTCTAGCCTCCTCACGTGGCTTCCTATTTGCTTGTGCCGTGATTCTCCAATACTCGTCCTTAGGACATTATGAAGCGCCTGTTACATTTACAAGAGCAATGTATAATATCTGATTCGTAGAAGCCAGCGTAGTTTAGTAGGGTTATAAAGAGTACAAAGTATACATTCGCTGCGGTATAACAAACTAATGCAAATAATTATGTTGTACGACCTCAACTTGATTGATTGTTTCTTTTTAGTTTTCAGTCTACCTATAATTTTTAAGGTATATTTCGAGTCTATAATTTTTAAATAAATTTATCCCATTATAGCCCGAGGAATCTCGGATACACAGCACGGTTTCTTAAAAGGTCGTTCCACAGTATCAAATCTAGCCTGCTTCTCTAATTATGTTTTAACGCAGATGGAAGGAGGTGGTCAGGTTGACGTAATCTATACGGACTTTGAAAAGGCGTTTGATAAAGTCAACCATGCCATACTACTCAAAAAACTTCAGGCACTTGGAATTCATAGAGCTTTACTCAGATGAGTAAAATCATACCTTACTAACCGTTCTCAGGCCGTGGTTCTTGGTGGATTCAGGTCTGACTATATCAGAGTTCCCTCGGGCGTGCCGCAAGGCTCCCATTTGGGTCCACTTTTCTATAATACGTATATATACGACATCGGCTCTTGTTTTACCACTGCTCGTCACTTATTATATGCAGATGACAAAAAAGTATTCATGCGTGTTAATTCTATAGCCGACTGTGAGCTCCTTCAGAACGATCTTAATAACTTAGCCGAATATTATGCACGTAATATGATATCGATTAGTATAAATAAATGTCAGTGCATAAGTTTTACTCGCACTACTAAATCAATGAATTTCTCATATAACTTGGGTGGCGTGAGGTTGAACAGAGTCGATGTTGTGCGAGATTTGGGTGTATTACTGGATGCCAAAATGACTATGAGAAATCATGTCGACATCTGGGCTTTGTCATGAGGACATGTAAACCATTCCAAAGCTTGTTAAGCCTAAAAGTTGTATATTATGCATATGTGAGAAGTACTCTTGAGTATGCATCACCGGTTTGGTCAGTTTGTTATGCAGTTCATAACGTTCGCATAGAAAAAATCCAAAAAAGTTTTTTGTATACTTGAACTACAAATTTAAGAAACCCTCTATTGGATATAGGGATCACTGCCGTATATATGATCTCCTTTCACTTGACGACAGGCGCAAACTTGCTGACATATGCCTATTATATGATATTGTTGGGAATCGATTAGACTGTCCTGAGTTACTATCCGGCCTTACGTTTCGAGTCCCTAGACGACGGACCCGGCACACACCACTATTTCATGTTCCCCTTCACTCAACTAACTATGGCTCTAACGCCATCTTATCACGGATTCCTTTTTTGTACAATGCTGACTTTTTTACAACTGATCCATTTGTGGGTTCAAAGCATAAATTTAGACATGAAGTGTACTCTATCTTGAACAGACAAAACATAAATTAACATGTAGATATAAATTGTTGTTGCTTGTGTTTTTTTTGACCAGATTTCAAATTATTAAGGTGGTTGAATATGAATATAAATTAATTTAAAAAAATATTATTATAAATTGACGGTGGCTTTAAATTTGTAATATGTGTTTTTGTGCGTTAGGTTAGTTTAATTAATTAATATTGATGTATAAACATTTTTGATTACTTAAATCTTGCTTAAAATTGTTGGTGTCTGACTCTGCATATAATGCAGTTTCTTGATTGTGATGTGTGTTTGCAATAATTCTTAGTCCATTATATTACCAGTACTATTTCTTATCTTGTTTAACTCATTTTGTACGAGCATTTGTATCATAAAGTTAGTATCCGCGCTAGCGCTTAATAGAGAAAGGAAGCGTGAGAAAGGGAAGCCACCAGTCATATGACTATTACACGAGTGCAAAAGAGATAGAAAACAATCCCAAAAGCGTACCCACTTTCGAAGTGACATGTCAGCCGTATCAGCCTACTTGACGGAGACTGTTATTTAAAAATGATTTTATATTTAATTCCAGTAAGAAGTAAATTTACACAAATAATTAAACCGACATGGTATCGTGTAGTGTAAAGGATTGCCCTGTTACCCACCGAAGAAATGACGGCAAACACTCGTTTCACAGCGAAATATGATTTGCCAGTTGATTGTTTTCAAACGATATTTTGTCGATTTAGTAGCATAAATCGCGTAAGTTATCACTTTCTAGCATTCATTGTTAGTTGTCCTATCACTGTGCGCTAATAATTTATCACAATAGTTAATATTAAAGGATATTTTGTTTAAAAATATAAATTGTCACGCTACGCTAGAGCTTGACTAAACGTTGAACTACCAATATCGATATTCGTTCGATAAACATACCTAATCAGTCTATTACATAACAATGCCGTCATAGTCCCAGATTTTAAATACGAATGTGTATTTAACAGACTTGAAGGACCTTACTATGTTTTGTGAGATTTTTTTTTTAATATACGATTTTTATTATTTCTGTTAAATTTAAGTTTTATTTATGATTTAAGGGATAGGTCAGGTAATAAGTTAACACAAGTTTGCAATTTGTAATTCGACACCCTCAATTCACATTGTACTATAAAACTTATAGCAAAAAAGCGAAGATAAAAAATACCATGTTGTCGATAAAACAGTCAAATATCGATAGATAATTGCTCTGTTGTAATAGGCAACCCTATTCCTGACCACACATAGACAAATTTACGCACACACTTGCGTTTGGTTTTTGGTTATGCTTTTAATCGTTGTCGATCATTCTTTGTCATTTTAGTTCTGTGATTTGTATAGTTGAACATTACTCAATACGTTATTATTCTTTTTTACCCTTTATAAGGCAGAGACGATCTGGAAATCACTTATGGCACTTCAAATAAGTGTTCTATTTTCAATGAGTAAGACTGACATTCCATTCACTTTATTGAAATGTCAGCCTTATGAAGGGTTAAATTGTGTGTAATTATAAGATAATGTTAACCGATGGATGACTGTTATTGGCCTAATTTTTAATTCTTAAGAAGTAATATGTTTAGTATTATTTAATACGGCTGTTGTTATCCTTAATACCAATAAAATAAAAAAATAAAATACAGGGTGTAATCGATAAGTGTTTACAGGCCATAATTCCGTAATTATGAGAGATATCAGAAAACTTTTAAACACCTATCGATTACACCCTGTATAATTGTATACGTATAATCGACGTCAAAGGTTGTCATTACATTACGGTTTAGGTCCCAAAACATATCTACGCGAACGAAATGTCAAAACAATAACACAACGTATAATAAAACGTAAAATATCATTTAATAGTTTTTGCGGTTGTTTTGAGTAGGTAGGTAAACGTAAGAACCGTCATTAAAAAAATATTAACGAGTACAAATTATGTTTACCGCAAGTACTACAGTGACTTGCAAACCATAATAGAACATGTAGAGATCTGTAAAATAATTTATTTTTACCCCAGAAAAATAATAATTTCCAATGAACTTCTACTTGTATAAAGAAATCAAGTAATTAATTTATTTACTTACCCTATTGCTTACAGACTTCAGTCTCATTTGCTCCATCAAACATCGGCCACGTCGTCGTATACGTATATCCCTGAAGATTTTTAGTACATTAGAGCCATGTCGAGCCATGGACGAGGTCCCAATCGTGCTTATGATTTTGTTTTTTTTTTACTTAAAACGTAAACGAATAAGTATTTTATTTCAACCATCAAGTGGAACATTTCAATTTAGGTAGGTACACGTATGAAATAAATAATCGTAACATTCATAACCTATCATTAAAGCCACGAATTCTTAATCAATATGTGAAAGACTACATAAATTCGTATTTGCTCTGAGACGACTAAGTAGTATATCCTCTAAAGAAGTGGCCCTAACAGCTTATCACGGATACGTGTCTTCAATTTTGAACTATGGACTATTGATCTGGGGCAATTCAGTAGATATACAAAAAGCATTTGTGGCTCAAAAAAAGTGCCTACGTGCTGTATGTAACGTACATTTTTTGGATCCATGTAGACCTTTATTCAAGTCTACTAAAACTCTCCCCTTGCCCTGCATGTATATAATGCAGGCTTCAATGTTTGTAAGAGAGCACCCTGATTATTTTGATACACATAGCCGTTATTTTCCTAGATCAACTAGGCGGAATAATGAAATATTTTTACCTAGAACAAGAAAAGATGTGTTCAAAAAGAATTCCTACTCTATGGTCATACAGATCTACAATAAATTGCCAAAACACATAACGGAATGTGATCAACTGCGGGTATTTAAAAGAAATCTAAATAACTGGCTCCTATCAGAATGTTTTTATTCAGTACAAGAATTCATGTCTGGTCAAAACAATAATAGTTAAGTTAGCTTAATTTGACATTCTTTAATTATAATTAGTAATTTTATCATCTATATATTAATAAATCATATTATATTCTAATAATTTCTAAAGTAATAAATTATACAATAAAAATAAATATGTCATTCTGTAATATTTTAATGGACATTCAGTATTCTTTCAATTTATCGTTTCAATATTATGTGTTTTACTGTTATGTAGTACTTTTGCATGCCTTGAAGGTAGAACATAAGGACAACTGTATTATTAAACTTAACCTGTATAACATACTATGTTCTTGCAATAAACATATTTCATTTCATTTCACATATTTCATTTCAAATATTTAGCATCATGCTTCAAAATTATGACGACTTTAGCTGATGTAATTTTCTGTCATCGTTCTTTATAATTAGGCAACTTCTTTGCCGAAGCTCTAGAAAAGGTTTCATGACTTTCGAGTCATGAACCATGACCACGCACTTCACTCTGAGAATATCTCCCCTACGGGAACGATTCGGAAGTAGATAATCAGTATAGTACGTCTTTTATCATCAGATCATCACATAATATGTAGAATATTTACTGACCTCGGACCTACAGATGAATCATTGATCGGTCGTCAACCGACCTTGATTTTTAACGTTGCTCGTTGTAGTGTCTAACTAACTGTTTATACGGGTAGGTATTCATGTAAATATTACATGTTAATTATCCAAATAATTAAATCAGCAATTGTCTACAAATGCACCATTGTAAAAGCTTTACATACACCTGTCAATAATATTGTTAGTTATTATAACGCCTTGAAAAGCCATGACTTTGTGGCTTGGTTCATTCTAAATATACTCGAGTATTGTTGTACGTTTAGTAGTTCTCATATCGCCGCACTGATTCCACGCGTCAATAGCAAATATAACAATATTATCTTTTGTTATCGAAGTAGGACATTATATGTCAAGATATAATATTAATGAATAGCACTCTGATTTATGTAATATTTCTTCAAAACAGTGTGCGTCCCTGGACATCATGTTTTTATTTAGCCTACTAATAATCAGCTTAATTTTTGCATTTATTGTGTGGGTTTACTGTAGGCTATCTTGTGGGATATGCAGAAGTAGTAAACATTTGGTAGGAAAAACAGTTATAGTGACTGGCGGGAATGCTGGGATCGGGTTTGAGACAGCGAAGGATTTAGCTGCGAGAGGCGCGAGGGTGATTCTGGCGTGCAGGAATGAAGCACGTGGCATAGCAGCAAGAGACCAGATAGCAGCTGCCACCGGCAACTCTGACGTTCACTACCGACATCTCGACCTGGCATCTCTCAAATCAGTACGAGAATTCGCAGAAAATATTATCAAAACGGAAAAACGCCTCGACGTCCTCATCAACAATGCTGGTTGTTACGGGTCAAACTTCGAAAAGACCGAAGATGGATTACTCCTCGAAATGCAGAGCAATCATTTTGGGCCATTCTTACTCACCAATTTACTTCTCCCACTACTGAAGTCTTCAGCACCAAGTCGCATAGTAAACGTTTCGTCTACAGCACACATGGGAGGCGTTATAGATTTTGATAATCTTAACGCAGAAAAAGAAACCAAGAAGACCTATAGCGTAGTGAAAGTGTACTGTAATTCAAAGCTTTGTAATGTTCTAATGACTGTCGAACTGGACAGGAAATTGAAAGGAACAGGCGTGACAGTCAATGCTTTGCATCCTGGCGCGATAGAAACTGGGATTGTAAATAATCACAAGGTTACGAAAATCTTAATATTTTTCTTAAAACCATTCTACAAGTCTCCTTGGGAAGGAGCGCAAACCACTATTCACGTCGCCGTAGCGCCAGAGCTGGCCGACACAAGTGGACGGTATTTTAGTGATTGTAAAGAAGTTAAAACATCTAAAAAAGGCCAAGATTTTGAACTGGCCCGGAGACTTTGGGAAGAGTCAGAGAGGGTTGTGAAAATCAAAACTTCTTAGTCATTTGTACTGGTATTTTAACTGAATTGTGAAAGGTAAAATTAAACAATGTATCATTGGAGTTACCTTGATAAATAATGTAACTATGTTTTGTAGACCATTAGATGATAATATGTAGTAAGGCTTATAAAAATAAAATGTTCAATGCAAAGATAGTTGTTTTCATTCGAAATTTACAAGATCAAAATAGGTTTACGTACAAATTTCACAATAAAAACAATACTTATAGTTTATTTTATTCTATTTTTTCTTGTATATTTACTTAAATAAAAATGTTACATGACTATTGCTAGAATAATGTTTAGTTATATGTTACGCCAGTATCAGCCTAATGTTAGTAAGATTTGTATATGAAGTTAACTAAATCGTAACGGGAACTTATGGTTAGTGGTTTGTGGTAATAACTATCATGTTATCATGTTGTACTTTTGTTTCACAACTTCACTAACGTAAAAGTAATGATATAAAATAAATTATAGATTATGTTCGTCCCTATAGTCTAAATTATTACCTAATTAGTAAATTTAATATAAATAAATAAACGTGACTTATTTTATATGATTGTATTATTTGGCGTACTTTCAATGAATTTTAAGCTAACTTGGTAATTTTCTTACTTATTTACTCCTTTTTTATCTTTAGCTGATGAAATGTTCTATTTATATTACAAGCGTATGTTTTTATGTATAAAAATTGCTAAACTTGCAAAGACATTGAAAGTGATGGCTGAGCCGCGGTACGAGTATATTTATGTCATGACATGAATGTGTGAATGACAGTAATACTCATTTGTTATTCCATGTGCAATCTTAACATTATATTGTGAAATACGGTGTATTCATCCTTACTTGTCTTATCATGTAAACAAACACTTTTTGATAACATTATCACACTTTTCTCTGCAATTACACATTAGTCATCATGTCAAATGTTGTTGCATACTTAATTAAACTCGCAAAGTATTATAATCACTCAAAAAAGCACTGAAAAATATCATTTCTGTAAAGATTTTCGTCAATAAATGCTGTTACGGTCGGATAACTTTAAAAACATCTGACATTGATGTGACATTGCGATGTCTAGATTGTCTATGTACCATAATGTTGGCATGTCAATATATCGATATTAATACTTAAAGTACAACTCGAGGAAAATGCAATTAAAATAAATTGCATTAATTTACCAAAATTTATTAGGGTTTCGTAGCAAAAATGGCAACAACGGAACCCATACTTATAGTTTCGCTATGTCCGTCTTTCCGCAGCATACTTAGCTCAGTGGCCGTTAATACTATAAATCTGAAATTTGGTACAGGTATACATATTGATCATGCCAACAAAGTGATACAATCAAAAGTAAAAAAAAAATTTTTCGGGTACCTTCCCAATTGGTGATGTGGGTTGATTTTTTTTATTTGCTGTAATCGTATAGTGTGGGGTATCATTGAATAGGTCTCTTAAAAAGAAAAAGGGGCTGTTAAGAAAGTTTTTTTCTAAAGTCAATATTTTCGGAGATAATCGCTCCAGATGAAAAAAAAAATTGTCCCCCCCTCTAACTTTTGATCCAAAGGTCCAAAAAAAATCATGAATAGTGGGCTGGCATAAAACTATTTCAAACATAATCGGCCCAGCCGTTTTTGAATAACTACGAAACCCTACACTGAGCATGGCCCGACATGCTCTTGGCTGGTTTTTGTAATTGATTTCAATATTTATTTTATTCAAAGACTGGCAGTGCTTAGTTGTCTATAGTTGGACTAAACGTCATACCATATTTAATAAAATCTTCACGTCAAACGTCATTCGTTTCGCTACTTCGCTTCACGTTGTTCGTTATGGGTGCACTTCATGTGATTTTTCTCATGACTAGTGGCGCCTTCGCTGGAGCGACAGAGAAAAATCCTCGAAATTTAACCATAGTTTTTGATATAATCTTATACGAATTAATTCTCTTCCTGACAGACGATGTAAAATCGATAATCCTCTATTTACGAACCTAAGCAGTGAAATTATCGCTGACATTTCATTATATCGACATTTCTAATCACTAGTGATTGTCTTTTGATCATCGTTGACGTTTTGTTTGTTTCACTTGGTCTATGGTTTGTTTACATGATAAGACAAGTAAGGATGAATACACTGTACCTAGCATTATTATATCGGAAATAAAATCATAGATGTTTTTTTTGTATTGTATTTTATTTTGACAATTTTCCGCAACTCCACATCAAACGTGCCTATTTTGTGTGGTCCCAACGCTGGCCCAATACTTCTTGTTGTGAAGTTCACATACATCCTTGAATTTCTATGCATGCAGGGTTCCTCACGATATTTTCTTTCATCGTAAACTTGTGAACATCAAATTATATTTCGTAGGTACATCGATATTACGTAGATTTGAAAAGCTCGTAGCAGCCGTAGTACGGTCAAATCGTACATAATTTTGCCCTAAACTCGCAAATCAAGTAGTATCGCTGCATTTTCGGTATGTTGTTTAGACACCATAGGACAGTATAAAACCATATTTTGCAAGCAAAAAAAAGTTGTGCTAGCTGGGTAGTACGTAAAAAACTGCGAAATTTACGGCCATTTTTCAGTTTCTGATTTTTATTTAAAAAACCTTACGTTTTTTGATATCATATGTACATAAACGTTTAAACACTAATAAATTTCCAACAAGTTGAGCTAACATGCATTACCGTAGGTCTTATAGTTTCAGAGATTCGAGACTTTAAAAAGTACCCCTTTTTGTAAACTAGATAAAATTTTGTGTTTTGCTAACGTTTTCGACTTAATATCGCCTCACCTAATTCTGGCACCCTAGTGAAAAGGGGTATAAATCGAAATTTGCCACTTTACAGGAGAGCCAAAAAACGATTGGCGAAATTATTCAAAATTTCTATGCCGAAATGGCTAAAGAATTAGAATAACTTTAAATGTACTTTGAGTAAATACAATGCGCTCTTTCACATGCCGTCACTGGTTTATGGCTAAAATCAATAGTTAAAAAAAAAATTGACTTGTACCCGCTGAAATAAATGCTATTTAGAAATATAACCAAATTAGTACCCCTTTTCACATACATAGGACATTAGTGAAAACGGGTATACATTTAACTTATTTTATAATAACTCTTTTTGAGATGTACTTTTACGAAAAAAAATTTGCTAAGTTTGTTTGCGAAATTAATTTTAATGGCATAGCATGTACGTATACAATATAATCCCAAAAAAACCGACTTATACCATTGCGCACACAATGTTAGTAACGTGTAAAAGGGAATAACAAGATTTATATTAATCACTTTATTCAATTGTATCCAAATTCTATGCAATAAATTACAATAAAAATATTTCTTTTTTCCATTTATTATTAAAAATTATTTCCTTGAATTAGAAAAATATTACTTCTTTTCAACAGCCAAAACACAACGCATCATAAAATGAAATGTTTCTAAATTTTATAGTACCAAAAAATACCATAATGTAGCATTTATTTATTATTACCAAAATCGTGTCATAATAATTTTTTCTCATGCCTTATTTTGCTAACACGGTACTCGACAAAAAACCTAAATAGTACAAATAGTCCTACTGTCCGAATTATAACTTTATGCCCTGGATGTCGTGCGCGCAGCTAGGTAGGTACGTTCCGTAACGCCTGAATGACAACTTTGTATCTTATCGAGTCACCTAAAATAACATACTATTGAAAATTGATATTTTATTTAAAAAAAACTATTGTTTATAGCCTATCGTAATGTACATTACGATACAACTGTGAAAAAAATAAGTTCGAAATAAGCATAAATAAAGCAAAACACGACCGAAGGGAGTGTTTTAAATCGACACGATTTACGAATTTCATTTTTGCATGTGTATCCTACGACATTTTTCAGTACAGATGGCCTTCCGAAGTTTTCAACCAGGCAAGATATAAACGACTCCTCGCACTAGTGTGTAAAGAAGTTATTTCAGTTGTTTCGGATAAAAATAGTGACGTTGCATTGCAGTATGGAATCTTAATAAACAGACTTTAATCGACGAGTATAAAAAGCCTGTCACTATTATGTTCTATCGATTACAATTCTTATAAAAGTTGTATAGGTAAATATAGGTACGATCAACTTGAATTATTGTGTTAATTACACATTAACGTTATTAATTTCGTCAGTAGACAATTTAAAAAAATATTGTGATAATATTGTTTTCATTATGTTAGCATTCGTAAAAAGTGGCCAGGCATGGTTTCCGGGTGGCTGTTTTGAAATTGTTCTAATCACATGTTTCTGGAGTAATATAGATATAGCAACAGCCATAGAACAGCAGCAAATATTCGTACAAGGCTATTTATTATAATAGCGCGCTTTCTATATTACCTAGATCATTAAGTAAAATTGTTACTACAATTTAAAAAAAAAGTATTTGCGTTAGGTCATTTAACTGTCAACACAAACTAATATTACTAACATAGGTTTTAATAAATAAGCAGCAGAATTTAACAGCTTGAATTTGAAAAAAAAAATACAATCATACTTTAAGAAAATCATTAACCACTAAGTAAATTAAATTTTAAAAATTAACACTATTTTAAGCATTGTGTAAATATAACGAAACTTAGTGTAAAAGGGTACAACTTAGTACAAATCCGTCAATTTACTGGTGTTAAATGTTAAGTAATACTTTTTAATTTAGTGCAAACGGATATAATTCCCGCAAATGGATTGTATCACATGTAAAAAACTGTAATTCAAAGTGATTAAAGTCGACTTGTACCCGTAACAACATAATTTTATTCGTGAATGTGGATTTATGTCGAATTGTATATCAAAAAATGTTTTTATTGTTCGTGTAAAGTGATTTAAATACACATGGATCCTCATTATCCGAGTGACCATCAAGAGAATATGAGTAGTTATATCATTACACACAACAAAAATCTAAACGCGTAAAACTTAGCTACATTAATACCTTTTGCAACTTTACAACGATATACTTTTTTTGTTAGTAAGAATTTATTTCAACTTATACCTGACACTGCATGGTCATTTGTGTTAGTTATACCATATTACACGACCGTAACTCTGTCAATTTACGTGATATCTTAGATCCTTTTACACCAACAGATGCCATTTTTTTTTTGAAATTTTTTGGTATACTTAACTCAATTTGGCCAAAATTCGACTTATACCCCTTTTCACTAGGGTGCCAGAATTATGCTACGAAAAACATGCAATAATGACCTTATAGCGCACTTAATATTCTTTAATTTAAGGGTAAAATTAGGTCAGTGAACTTTGTAGTTGAAAGTATAAACCCGAAATTCCAAAGGCAGGAGGCCCGCTATCTAAGTTTTTCATACAAATCGCCAGTTGAGTTGCAAAGCTGCAATTTTGGTATATTATATAGGCCTTATAGATATATACGAAAATGCATATTAAAAGAAAAACAAAAAAATAATTTGGGCATAGGACGTAAAAAACGGAAAAAAATCGCACTTTTTTTAGATTTTGACGTTTAAATAAAAATCTATTATCTTTTTGATACTAATCGCTATAAAATAACAAAGAACATTAAATTTGAAAGGATTTGAGCTACGTTGCATCACCGTAAGTTATATATATTTTGAGATACGACATTTCATAAAGTGCCCTTTTATCAAAACATAAACAAATTTTAGGTTACGTTAAAGCTATTCACTAAATATTGGCAAAACGTTCGCGCTAAGAAAAAAAAGTAATTGTAGATAATAACTACATTAAATTTGGAACAAATTGAGCCGATAACAATTACTGTAAGTCTTATAGTTGGGGGTATACGAGGCTTCAAAACATGCAATTATTTTCTTAACTTAATGAAGGGCACATTTTGAAATGTCGTATCTCTAAATCTATATAATTTAGGGTAATGCAAGGTAGCTCAAATCCTTTCAAATTTAATATTCTTTTATAGTTTTATAGCAATTAGTATCAAAAAGTTAGTTTTTTAGTTAAACGTCAAAAACTAAAAAAGTCCGATTATTTTTCACTTATTTACGTCCTATACCTAAATCCTTTTTTTTGTTTTCTTGTAATATGCATTTTCGTACATCTCTATAGAGCCTATATAATATACAAAAATTGCAGCTTTGCAACACGACTTGCCATTTGTATGAAAAACTTAGATAGCGGACCTCCTGCTTTTTGAATTTCGCGTTTTTAGTTTCAATCACAAAGTTTACTGACCTGATTTTACCCTTTAATGAAAGAATATTAATTGCGCTATAAGATAATTATTTCATGTTTTTCGTAGCATAATTAGGTAAGGCGATATTAAACCAAAAACGTTAGCAAAACTCAACACTTTATCTAGTTTACAAAACAGGGTACTATTTGAAGTCTCGAATCTCTGAAACTATAAGACCTACGGTAATGCATGTTATCTCATCTTGTTACAAATTCATTCATCTTTAAACGTTACTGGATACATGTTGTCAAAAAACGTAAGGCTTTTTTTATAAAAATCAGAAACTAAAAATAGACAGTAAATTTCACAGTTTTTCACGTATAACGCAGCTAGCACAACTTTTTTTTGCTTGCAAAATGTGGTTTTATACTGCCCTATGGTGTCTAAATAACATATAGGTGAAAAACTTAATAAAGTCACCTGTTGTATGTGTGAGTGACGTGTTCGAATAGGCATTTGTTTTGTTTGTGTTACTAATTTCAAATATGTGTTCTCTATTCGAATACGTCACTCACACGTACAACAGGTGACTTTCTTAAGTTTTTCACCTATACCAAAAATGCAGCTTTACTACATGTTTTGCGAGTTTAATGTACGATTTGACCGTACTACCGTGCGGCGGCGTGCGTTTTACCGCATTGTTTACCGCTCGACCAAAAGAGCTTGATAGACCTTATTTCACAATAATAATTATTATTAATAGCGTGTTTATATTTACCTGTAATGACTAATATTATCTTTGTCCTTGTCTGTGCTTTACCTGATAGAAAAAAAATCGTTGATAAAATGGCAGACAGATGCGCGCTTTTGTTAGGCAGAAGTGTCAATATATAATTATTAAACATAATAAAGAGTGTACATTTCATGCGGGCGAATAAATATCTTTTCATCACACTTGCTGTCTAAGCGCGCCATTGCTTGCATGCGTAGCGGAAGTAATAGAAAAGTGAAATTCCCTAGGGAGTAATAGAAATGTCAGTACGTCATTTAATAATATTATGTCTTAAAACTTATTATTTTGTTGGCAAGTGTGATGAAAAACATTGTATGCATCACGGTCGGTAAGCGGAATACTAACTCGAGTCATAAAAGCCCTCCGTCTGACGGCGTCGGGCTTCTAACACTCTCGTTAGTAATTCCGTACTTACCTCCCTTGATACACAATGTACTATAACGGGTCATTGTGGCAATTACTGAGGGAGGCATATGTTCAGCAGTGAACTTCTTACAGCTGAAATGATGATGATGAAGTACTATAATATTTTTTCCTACATACTCGAATGAAGCGCTCGTTGACAATTATTTCCAAACCGGATATTGCGTTACATCGTAACTGTCATAAAGATGGTTCCATACAGATACCAATTTATGTGACCCGGCGGCAGCAACTGGAACAATGTTAATTGTATAATATTAGGAGGACATAATATTATTATAATTATATACATAATATATAACCTATGTTTTGTAAAACTTAAAGCAAATCGCAAATATAAATGAAATAAAAATTTGAAGAGTAATTTTTTGTAACATTAAGTTAAAACACGAAAATTCCTACCTTACCTTAACAGTAACTAAAACTAATGGTAACCTATTTTTAACAGACTTGAAAAAAGGGAGGAAATATTTTTTTTGTTGTATGTGTGTTATCCGATATCTCCGAGAATCGTGCACCGATTTTTTTTTGTGATCGAACGTGTACAACTCTGAGATGGTCCCATTGGCACCAAGTTGGGGTCTGATGATGGGATGGGAGAAATCAAGAGATCTCTTCAAATGTTATACATGTATGCGCTTTTGGTAATTTTCATTCATTTACTAGAGTTTGCATTCAGAAAGTAGGATTTGATGATAGAAAACCAATGATGGAAACCACAGCTCATTGGATCTTGGAGAAATCGGTTGAAGTTGGTTGTTTTGAAATTTTAAATTTGGTGATTATAACTAAACTAAAATTAAATAACCCCATTCAGACCCTCAGAAAATCGTAAGCAGTATAGTAGCCCCAACTATGATCTCTTAAATGCGATTCAGTTTAGGTTCTGCTTGCCAGTTTTTGTATATTTACGCGATTCAGATTAGGTCCTAAGCTGAATCCCATTAGTAGATCGTGGATCCTGGTTCCAAATTGCTATATTGGTGATGTGATCCTGGCAGCGCTCTCAGCGGCGCGCCTGCACTCTTGCCGCTCTGTGACAGATGCAACTCACACAACTTGCATCGCACAGCAGGCAGCGGCCCCTTGCCCAAAGAATCAGCGTGACGCCGTCCGGTCACTTGCCAAGCTCTATCGTCATCTCACTGGCAGCGGGAATACACTTATTTTTTGCCCACCAGGGTGCGTAGCCAAGGTTGCTAATCGCTGAAGCTCAGTAACGTATCGAATCTCTGTCTCTGTCATTCTTTCTTATTAGTGCGACAAATACAGCTTTAGTTCACGATTGACGATTGAGCGTTGGCGATTGGCAACTTGGCTACGCACCCTGTATACAGAAACATAATGTCACAGATTCACGATATCGATATCGATAAGGAATGTATTTGTGTATTACTAGATAGCACTTATGCTAACATGCTTCGTCCTCGCATTTTGTCCTATACGGCGTGTAAATATGATACGGGTGATAAATTAAACCAGGCCTAGGATTAATTATGTAATTTTATTTAAAATTAAGATTTTTTTTTAAATACTAAGCAAAGAAGAACCCAAAAATAAATATAGTTAATTCCTCAAAAAGTTTCCTTCTGCATTCAAATTTTTGAAAATACACAACGGTTGTACGACATTTTTATCGATATCAAATAATAAAATTAGTTTAATGTGTCCTCGCACTATTAAACGTCAGTACAGATTTGCCCCCGCGAAACCGGTGTTTGGTAATAGTAGTCCAATTTACAGAATACTAGCATTTTTTGTTACTACCCCTTTAGAACAAAAAACTGAAATACCAATGTTTGTCAGCCTCCGTAGCCTAGTTGGTAGTGACCCTGCCTACGAAGCTGGAGGTTCCGGGTTCGAATCCCGGCGAGGGCATTATTTATGTATTTATTTATCACAAATATTTGTTCCTTGGTCATGGCTGTCTATGTATTTAAGTATCTATATGTATCTATCTATTATATATATCGTCGTCTGGTACCCACATCACAAGCCTTAATTGAGCTTACCGTGGGACTAGGTCGATTTGTGTAAGATGTCCCAAGATATAAAAAAAAAAAAAAAAAAATGTTGGAATTTATCCGTAAACCTAACAAGAAATTTGGACACATTACACATTATCAATGTGCATAACTAGCAAAACACACGAACTGGCAACTGTTTGTTCACAACGTCATCGCACACGGCATGGCGGTATCAACTTATGATTATGACTCGGCAAAAAAATCTTATTTGATCCCAAATCCTTTTTCATACTTGCACATGCACGGGCTTAGGATCGTCAAAATAAAGAATTTTTCTGTGTGTGAAGTTTGTCGAATGTTTTAAATTACTTATGTCTGGGAAACGTGATAAAATTACAAAGTAGGACAGAAACTTTCTTCATTGAGGCGTATTTAAGAGTTTGAAATCAACTTTAAGTACAATGATTGGAATCAAAAAAACCCTAGATTAATGGAGTCCATTTCTCATACTTAATTAATTCACATGAATGTTTCCTTTGATATTTCCCAACACAAGTCTGTAGTTCTCACTTTTAGGTTCATCAAATGCACTTATTATTAGATTTTTGAAGTCTTCGTAATTTTGGGCCTCTTCATACCCGCCGTTTCACCTCACCCCACAAAAAAAAGTCACACGAGGTCAAATCTGTTGACCTGGCTGGCCATGGCTATAACACTGGCATTTTCCAGGTGGGGCACACTTTCTTCAGCGCAGCTATAGCCGCTGAGCTGCCACTGTATTTTCCCCACAGAGAAAATAACTACGAACCATTTCGTACGAGCAATTTCCGAATGAAGGTAGTACGATAGGGCGCACGTGCACACACCTACGTCAACCGCGGGACTGACCGTATCGGTGACTAGGACCGATATTAGATAACTGCTATGTTGCCAACTCGTGCGCCGGCCTGCAGGTCGCTCACCCCTTTCCGCCGCCCATTAGTGAGCCCATTATTTTACATTTGCATGAAGGATAAATTAATAACAAATGAAAAAAAAAAATGTCAATTTTATTTGATAAATGTAATCAATTATCGATACCAATTACGTGGGAAAATTGATTGTACCGGTGAAAAAGTAACCCTGTATATTTTTACATACTAATAAGTATCAATAATTTTAACAAAATCTGTGTGAACTTCAGGTTTAAGGTTTTAAGTAGGTAATAAAACCAAGATTGTGGTTTGAAAGTGCGTGATTATGAAATAATGCAAGTTGGCAGGTTTGTTTACCTTTATTTTACTTTCAACTGACAAATATGGTAATGTCCTGTTTACTTGCTGACCTAATTTTACGAAGTAAGCATCTTTATGAGTATAGGTCGTCCTTGTAGATTACCATTACGTGTCGATGTTTTATTTTACCAATCCCTCGATTACGCTAAAAAAATATCTAGTTATAGTTGGGTCAAAATTCTTTTTTTTGTCTTATTTTATGGCCCTAAAAACGTGACACAGTTGTGATTTTCGTATGAGATGATGTTTTGTTTCCAAATTTTTGATGTATATGGATTAAAATCTAGCGTGAAAAAGAAATACAAGTGCACCGGATTTTTTTTATATACTGAGTCGAGACAGCAACTAGAAGCGTGACAGAGTGGTATGAAACAAGACAACGAAAATAATTTTGACCCAGTTATGTCATTCTAACATCCATAGACTATAGTTCTGTGATATAACCCTCTTTTGAAATTACCTGTCAACGGGCGTTGAACTAAGCGTATTTCATTACATTGCGGACCGAACCATTTTGTATGGATAGTTTTATACTATAATTTTAAGTAAAAATTGTCTAAATGTATTTATTATGCCTTGTACTAACCTCAGAATAAAACATAATAAATCACTTCATTTCGATTTCGCCCGTATTGGATATAGAGCCTGTATAAAACATATTTATCCGGAAGTATTTCATTATTAACTATAATGACATGACGGATTTGAGGATGACACATCCTACACATAATTTAAGCACTGATCTCACCCAAAGCGAGTTAGCGAATTATAGTTCGGCTGTAAAAACAAATAAAAGATAAAGCTCGTGTAAAGAAAAGAGACAAGGCGATATTTGTACAGCTAGTATAGTTACTAGCTCAGCCGTGAGCCAGTGCCTTAGATTAAATGTAGTCGTACACATTTAGGCACTGGTCTCACCGCGAGCTACTAAGCCATGAACTGTCGGCTATAAAAACGAAAAAAAAATGCACTCCCAAATAAAAGAGACACGGCGATACTCGCCCAGCTATCAGCTATCACCGCCAGGCGTAATGTAATTGTGTATCTTTTGTTCGTGTTTATAGCCCATAGTTCATAGCTTAGTAGCTCGCGGTGAGACCAGTGCCTTAATAGTAACTATCGTAAACGCGGACTGAATTGTCGCGTCATCGTGACACAGATATTTTTTTATCAAAATTGTATACTCCTATAAAAATAAACTCAAGCCACGGTCAATGTATTCTAATCGGTGTTGTATGTCGTAAAGGAGTGTGTTTGCCCAAACAAAATGTCTTGTCGATTGTCTGGTGGAATATGCAGAAATAGTAAACATTTGGTAGGGAAAACCGTTATAGTGACTGGCGGGAATGCTGGGATCGGTTTTGAGACTGCGAAGGATATGGCCGCCAGAGGCGCGAGGGTCATTCTGGCATGCAGGAGTGAAGCACGTGGTATAGCGGCGAGGGACCAGATAGCAACCGCCACCGGCAACTCTGATGTCCACTACCGACATCTCGATTTGGCATCTCTTAAATCAGTAAGAGCATTCGCAGACAATATTATCAAAACCGAAAAACGCCTCGACGTCCTCATCAACAACGCAGGTTGCTTTGGATCAAAATTCGAAAAGACTGAAGATGGTTTACTTTTCGAAATGCAGTGCAATCATTTCGGGCCCTTCCTGCTCACCAATTTACTGCTGCCGCTACTCAAATCTTCAGCACCAAGTCGCATAGTAAACGTTTCGTCGTCTGCACATACGTGGGGTAAAATTGATATTGATAACCTTAATGCAGAAAAGGAAACTGAAAAGACTTACAGTAAAAATAAAATATATTGTAATACGAAGTTGTGCAATATCCTGACAACAGTGGAATTAGGAAAGCGATTAAAAGAAACGGGGGTAACTGCCAATGCTTTACATCCTGGAGTTATCGCAACAGGGCTTGTAAGTAATGACTGGTTTGCGTCAATGCTTTTAATTCTCATGAACCCGTTCAGCAAGACCGCGTGGGAAGGAGCGCAGACTTCAATTTACTTAGCAGTGGCACCTGAAGTGTCAGAAATAAGTGGTCGGTATTTTAGAGACTGTAAGGAAGTCAAACCATCTAAACAAGGCCAAGACACCGAGCTGGCACGAAGATTATGGGAAGAGTCGGAGCGAATTGTAAAACTGAAAACTTCATAATAAAATTTACTGGGCAAAAATGTATCTAATTACTTGTAAAAAATACTTTTGTAATCTAGATTATAAAGTACACATACAAAAGTAATCGAAAGGAGTAGTCGGATTACCTTTTGCCCAACACTGATATTAACTAAATAAAATTGTAAGCCGCGGTGAAACGTAATGTGATACGATATAGATACATGAATTAATTTATTTCAGGTAGGTTAAGCATTTGCAGTCTTCGACAAAGCATTATCTAATATTTAAAACTTAAATGCATGCATATTATTATATTAGGTTGCGTTTTGCTGTTATAAATACGTAGGTAGTTATTTCACAATGTTCCTAGTGAACATTTTAGTTGTAATAGGTATGACGTCTGATGATGATTCAATACTTACATGCCCTATGCATCCGTTAGAAATATGTAAATAAATATGATTCCTAACACTTTTCGTGTGTCTTATTTGTCTCCCTACCTGTAATATATTTTTGTAATATAAAAATTTATAATATATTTATTTTCAAAACTACAATGTATGTACATAGATTAAATCTAACTAATCTACTTAACCTGACCTATATCTAAGATTGGCCCTTGTGGCATTGTACCGAGGATGCTGGCGGCATTTCCTCGCTGTATCGCAATACTGATGCATTGTGCGAGGAAGTCGCCAGCTCTTCGGTCTTTAGTTACATCAACCAGACGTTTCGCGATCTCAGCAAACAATTTGCGTGCGCTGGGGCCCCAAGAACCTAAAGTTTCTACGCCAAACGGTACAAAATCGTACTCTTTGCCGAGGCCCTTATATTTATTACGTTTTCAAAATTCGGCATTTTCAGCCGCAGCGGCTGCCTTAAACGTAGTTCGTTGAAGATGGGGCGGTGCCAGGGTGTCTACGCAAGTAGCATCCCAAACCAACATCCGTCCCAAGCTCCAAGGAACCAAAGACACACCATCAGGTAAGAGATGACCATGATGGTAAGAGATTACCATCATCTCTAATAATACCAGTAGGCTCAAGAAGAGCAGGTACGTTGATCGTGGCAAGAGACCTGCGGATTATGTCGTTAAGCGTCGCATGTCTGGATATACGGCCTGCGCTTTTTTACACGACTGCCAAAAGGAGAGTATATGTGTTCAGTCCCTATGTATGTTTCATATTTTCTTTAAACACGCAGATCTTCGCGACCACTTAACCGTTTTTAATAGTGTAAGGTATCATTAGAATCCTCGTGACGTCGCGGGTAACATAGGATATGTGACGTCACGTTAAAAGCAATATGGCGGCCTATAAATTCAATAATGTCTGACCAAAAAAAATCTAATTTGAAAAAACCTATCGAATTTGGTATCAAAATGAAGAGCTTTGAACTGCGATTACGAATATGTGTTTAACTTACATGTTTGTTACTTATTCTAGAAAAGCCAGATTCATTAAAATACAATTAAAGCGCCAATAATAATATGTCATTAAAATGCTATGATTTGGGTATCAAATTAAAGCATTTTATATGCAGATTATAAATATATATACAAGTTATATGTTTGAATATATGTTTGAAGAGAAAAATCGAAATGTTCTACATCGCACTATTGAAGTTTTTCTTCGAAGCCTAAGACGTGACATGACTGTCACAGTTGACACATCTTCTTGACCGCTAAGTGTGTATGAAACAGATACATTGCACGGCTGCTACGCAGCGGTCGTGGGTTCAATCCCCGGCTCGTACCGATGAGTTTTTCAAATAACTTATGTACGATATATCATTTGATATACCTACAGTGGATACCGATCAAAAGCTTAAGTTCACTCCATTGATTTCGATACAAAATACACTTGCGGGGATTTTTTTTTCAGTGTTCACAACAAAATTTCAAGATCTATTTAATATTAATTTCCCATAGAAACTGAACAATTTTATACATTGGATCCGATAATAATTCATAGGCAAACGAATTTTCATGATGACATGACTGCTTAAAGCTGCCACAGCTGCCTCAGTTGTCCGAACTGTTCGAAAGTCAATCAAAAAGAAATAGCTCAATAATCAGTCACATATTACTTTTTTTAAACAAGTGTCGACTTAAGTGCTGGAAAAATGATGATAAACCAAAGAGTCGATTTCGTATCAAAATCGTGGTGTGAACCTAAAATTTTGTCCAGTACTGTACACAAAGCGCTTTACGGTGTAGGAAACATATTCGTAATCGCAGTTCAAAGCTCTTCATTTTGATACCAAATTCGATAGGTTTTAACAAATTAGATTTTTTTTGGTCAGACATTATTGAATTTATAGGCCGCCATATTGCTTTTAACGTGACGTCACATATCCTATGTTACCCGCGACGTCACGAGGATTCTAATGATACCTTACACTATTAAAAACGGTTAAGTGGTCGCGAAGATCTGCGTGTTTAAAGAAAATATGAAACATACATAGGGACTGAACACATATACTCTCCTTTTGGCAGTCGTGTAAAAAATAAGTTCTGTACAAAAATTGCTGCAATCTACATTCGTGTACAATGTCGTGCATAATGTGAAATAATTTATTTGAACTGTCAGTCATCATCCCTATTCAACGTCGTTTTTTGCACACGTTCAATACATATTACTAAAATGTAAGTAACTATGTATTCATCTAATACATTTTAGAGAACTACGAATCAGTTCCTTGGTAATATTACATTATGGATAAATAAATAAATAATTGGCCGTGTGGTGACGGCAGAAAGAATACATTTGTCACCACCCCAACTCCTCCTGCGGGTGTCGTAAGAGTCGACTAAGGGATTGAAGTGTCACTAACCATATTTGATTAAAGATTGATGATGGGCAGTAAGGGAACCTGCATACATCTGCGAAGAAATTCAAGGATGTATGAGAAGTTCCCAACAAGTATTGGGCCAGCTTTGCGGAGAATGGCCAGAATACAATATCAAAAAAATAACGTACTCACAAATATTGGGGATTTCGAGATATGATTCACATATCAGAGAAATGTCCCTTGAAAATACAATCACAATAGCATTGTGGCCAAACAAAATTGTTATACGTGTTGTAGCATGCGCATACAATTTTAAATGGTACAACAAATGGTAACAAAAATTGTATGAAAAACTTATTTTGGATGAAAAACGCCGGCCCAGATTAAAGTCTTGTATCTCCCAAACTACGTAGGTACATATTATTATATATTATAAGTAATTAAATTAGGTACATGATAGGTGTTGTAACGCCACTAGAAAACGAACTTAGTCAGATGATATGGCGCGGCTGGAGAGAAACACTAAAGGGGCGGGGGGGGGGGGGGGGGGGAAGATTTCACCGTTCCAGGGCCGGGTTAGGCCTTAACATTTGTGCAGGGGAGTTGGTAAGAAGGAAGGTAGGTTTGCCTGGTAAATTGAGTCTCACGCAGCTCGGCCTTCGCCCTAACAGGCAAGCGGCCGTCGGGCCGCGCTCCAGGCCTTTGTTTTAATAATACACTTTTCCATCGTATTGCGAAAGAGCGCTGGTAGCTTGGCCTTCGGCCTTGCAAGCCGGCGCCCCTTTGGGGGAAACTTCGGGCTTTCGGCCCTACGCGGAGCACGGTCCGCAGCCTTCGCAGGTTGTGGAAACGATCGTTGGGTCTGCGGATCTCTGATTCGTTTTGATGTTAAACTATTTCATCACGTAGAAGAGCTGGGCACTAGCTTCGATTGTTAAGGTAGTTAAGAAGGGTGGTTGTACCGCTTGGGCTGACTCGTTGGGCCTCCGACCCACCGGGCTCGCGTTTGAAGCACCCCGATATTGACGCTCCAGGCCTTCGGCCCCATGTGGAGCTGGGCTTATTTAGAAGCTTGGTAGCTCAATTTTTTTGCAGCTCCTTCTTCGACCTAGCTTTAAATTTCTTCCAAGTGACACTTGGGCCATCTAAGTGAAAGTCTTCTCTCTGGACTCTGGCTCCGGTGGTCCGGGCCGGAGCTCACCTTTCGGCCTCGCAAGCCAGCGGTCTCTGAGGGACGATTCAGGCCTTCGACCCTATGGCCTTCGCAGGTTGTCAAAACGATCGTCGGATCCATTTTAATGTTACACTATTCCGTCGGCTGACGTGGTAGTGCTGGGCTTTGGCGACTCGGCCTTCGGCCTCGCAAGCTGGCGCCCCTCTGGCTGCCGCTTTTGGCCGCTGGCCCTACGCGCAGCTCGGCTTTCAGTCCTCGCTGGAGTTCGATGCAAACCGTTGGGCCCTCTGGTTCGATTATTCGATTTCGATAATAGTTAAGAGAGACGGTTGTGAGGACCGTGTGGAGTTGTGGACTAACGTGTGCAAAAAACGACGTTGAATAGGGATGATGACTGACAGTTCAAATAAATTATTTCACATTATGCACGACATTGTACACGAATGTAGATTGCAGCAATTTTTGTACAGAACTTATTTTTTACACGACTGCCAAAAGGAGAGTATATGTGTTCAGTCCCTATGTATGTTTCATATTTTCTTTAAACACGCAGATCTTCGCGACCACTTAACCGTTTTTAATAGTGTAAGGTATCATTAGAATCCTCGTGACGTCGCGGGTAACATAGGATATGTGACGTCACGTTAAAAGCAATATGGCGGCCTATAAATTCAATAATGTCTGACCAAAAAAAATCTAATTTGAAAAAACCTATCGAATTTGGTATCAAAATGAAGAGCTTTGAACTGCGATTACGAATATGTTTCCTACACCGTAAAGCGCTTTGTGTACAGTACTGGACAAAATTTTAGGTTCACACCACGATTTTGATACGAAATCGACTCTTTGGTTTATCATCATTTTTCCAGCACTTAAGTCGACACTTGTTTAAAAAAAGTAATAGGTGACTGATTATTGAGCTATTTCTTTTTGATTGACTTTCGAACAGTTCGGACAACTGAGGCAGCTGTGGCAGCTTTAAGCAGTCATGTCATCATGAAAATTCGTTTGCCTATGAATTATTATCGGATCCAATGTATAAAATTGTTCAGTTTCTATGGGAAATTAATATTAAATAGATCTTGAAATTTTGTTGTGAACACTGAAAAAAAAATCCCCGCAAGTGTATTTTGTATCGAAATCAATGGAGTGAACTTAAGCTTTTGATCGGTATCCACTGTAGGTATATCAAATGATATATCGTACATAAGTTATTTGAAAAACTCATCGGTACGAGCCGGGGATTGAACCCACGACCGCTGCGTAGCAGCCGTGCAATGTATCTGTTTCATACACACTTAGCGGTCAAGAAGATGTGTCAACTGTGACAGTCATGTCACGTCTTAGGCTTCGAAGAAAAACTTCAATAGTGCGATGTAGAACATTTCGATTTTTCTCTTCAAACATATATTCAAACATATAACTTGTATATATATTTATAATCTGCATATAAAATGCTTTAATTTGATACCCAAATCATAGCATTTTAATGACATATTATTATTGGCGCTTTAATTGTATTTTAATGAATCTGGCTTTTCTAGAATAAGTAACAAACATGTATTAACATTTTGTTCAGTACTGTATACACAGTGCTTTACGGTGAAGAAAATCATCGTGAGGGAACTTGCATACGTCTACGAAGAAATTCAAGGATGTATGAGAAGTTCCCAGCAAGTATTGGGCCAGCGTTGCGGAGGATTGCCAGAATACAATATCAAAAAAAGAACGTACAATATGATTCGCATATCCGAGGTATGTCCCTAAAATACAATCACAACAGCAATTGTGGCCAAACAAAATTGCTATAGGTGTTGTAACATGCGCATACAATTTAAAATTTGAAATATCTTAACATTAAATGTCTCGTATCATGTACGAGACATTTAATGTGGGCCGGTTTTTTTCATCCAAAATATGAGCATACAATTTTTGTTAAATGTCAAATTAGTAATTAGGCACATGATAGGGTACGACAACGTCACTAGAAAACAAGCTTAGTCAGACATATGGTGCTGGAGAGGAACACTAAAGGGGTGGCAGGGTTTTGGCTTCGATTGTTAAGGCAGTTAAGAAGGACGGTTGTACCCACAAAACAGAAAAAACAGTAGAAGCGTAATGTAAGCGCAGCGCGTGTGGCAATAGTAAGCAGCGCAAGGCTTACCTGCACAAAAGTTAACCACAGTAGGCCGTCAGTTCTCTAAGCGCGCTTACGTGAGATCGTTTTCGAATAAATCCGAAAAAGAATGTGCAAATATGCCTTTTTGTGGCGTTTTGGGATGTAAAAGTAATAGCCAGAAGTCAAACCTCACCAATGAAGGTATTTCATACCACCGGAAGTTCTTAATTTGTTAATATTTTAATATTTTCTAAAATATTTCGTCTTCCGCAAGATGTTTGTACTACACTAAATAAGAAACAACTTTATGTGCCAATAATAAGGTCGTTTTTTATTTGGCATGAAACTATGGAAATTTCTAGAATTTCGGAACGATAGGCTGAGTAGCGGCCAATGCGAGGAAAGGGTCCAAAAAGGTATCGATATCGATATTTTATTTCGTCGATATACCTACATTAGTTGTCTTGAACCGATTAAGTGAAAAAAATTTAAACATGTTCTCTATAATCTTTATTTATTTAATTGGATTTCCGACTGTCATCGTCATCATCATCATCATCTCAACCTTTTGCTGCCAGCTGCTGAGCGTAGGCCTACGTATCATCATATTATAATATTGTGGATATTAAGGTTTCGTGGCCAAATCATAGTTTCGCCATGTCCGCCCGACTGTCATCGTCATCATCATCATCTCAACCTTTTGATGCCAGCTGCTGAGCGTAGGCCTGCATGTCATCCAATTATAATATTGTGGATATTAGGGTTTCGTTGCCAGATCATAGTTTCGCTATGTCCACCCGACTGTCATTGTCGTCATTATCATCATCACCCTAAGACTACTACCTTACCTACTGCTTAGTATAGATCCCCACATCCTCATATTATAATATTGTGAATGTTAAGATTCTATTGTCAAATTATAGTTTCGCCATGTCTGCCCGACTGTCATCGTCATCATCATCATCATCATCTCAGCCTTTTGCTGCTAGCTGCTGAGTGTAGGTCTGCTTATCATAATATTATAATATTGTAGATATTAAGGTTTCGTTGCCAAAACATAGTTTCACCATTTCCGCCCGAATATCATCGTCATCATCATCATCTCAGCCTTACTTACTGTGAGCATGAGCATATCCTAATATTATGAGTGTGAATTTTAAGGTGCCGTTCTCAAATTATCGTTATCATTGTCTGCCCGACTGTCCATCTGTCTGTTTTTAATTATTCAAAAGGTTATTAATTAATTATTTGTTATATATTATTATTATATTTGTTTTATTTAAAAATGCTCCGCTATCTAAAATTATATAATATAAAAGTGCTACTTTAAATGTCAAAGTGATTACTTACTTACTTTTAATGTCAAAGTAATCACTTTGACATTAAAAGAAGCATCATTAATATTAGTTACACCCTGGGTAAATATGAGTTCCGTAAAAACCAAACTAGAGAACCAAAGATACAGTATAGGTAGTCTTGGCTGAGACCTTGGAGGACTTAAGTACTACGCTCGTTGACCTCAGTAAAGCCTCCGAGCGAGTTGGTCTTAGGATGAACATGGATAAGACTAAAATCATGTCAAATTCCCATGTAGCACCAACTCCCGTAATAATCGGAGACTACACTCGAAGTTGTAGACGAATATATACCTAGGACAAACTATCCAGTTAGGTAGGTCCAACTTCGAGAAAGAGGTCAATCGTCTAATCCGACTCGGTTTGGGCAGCGTTTGGGAAGCTACGACACATATTTTCGTCCAATATTCCGCAGTGTTTGAAGACGAAAGTCTTTGATCAGTGTGTGTTGCCAGTGATGACATACGGTACTGAAACGTGGCCGCTTACAATGGGCCTCATAAG
Organism: Thaumatotibia leucotreta; assembly: GCA_025490895.1. Lineage (NCBI taxonomy): Eukaryota > Metazoa > Arthropoda > Insecta > Lepidoptera > Tortricidae > Thaumatotibia > Thaumatotibia leucotreta. The sequence continues at coordinate 29,537 of JALPQI010008557.1, forward strand.
AAGGCTCAAAGTCACCCAAAGGGCAATGGAGAGGGCTATGCTAGGAGTCTCTCTGCGTGATCGGATTAAAAATTAGACCATCCGCAGCAGAGCCAAAGTAACCGAAATAGCTCTCCGAATCGCTAAACTGAAGTGGCAGTGGGCGGGGCACATTGCGCGTAGAACCGATGGCCGTTGGGGCGGGAAGGTTCTTGAGTGGCGGCCACGTACCGGAAGGCGTAGCGTGGGTAGTCCCACCACAAGGTGGACTGATGACCTGGTGAAGGTCGCAGGAGTCCGCTGGATGCGGGTGTCGCAGGACCGGTCATTGTGGCAATCTTTGGGGGAGGCCTATGTTCAGCAGTGGACGTCTTTCGGCTGATATGATGATGATGATGATGATGATGATGATGATGATGATGATGAAAAACCAAAGCAAATCGAAGAAATGTACTTTTTCATCACACTTGCTTTGTAAGCGCCCCATTGCTTGCATGCATCGCGGGAGTATTCCCTAGGGAGTTATAGAAAAGTTGGTACGTCATTTAACAATATTTTGTCTTACAAAATTTTTTTTGCTTTCTAAGCAAAAAAAATTGTTTTGAAAAACATTGTATGTATCACGGTCGGTAAGCGAAATACTAACTCGAGTCATTAAAATCTAACACTCTAGTTAGAAATACCGTAATTACCTCCCTAGACGCCCAATGCTATTACTTCATATAATTATATATATTTTATCGATATAATACCGACTCTTGCACAGCACTATGACGCTTGTTAGCCATAACGTGCCTAAAGCAGCCTATCTCTTTTACTCTTGGGAAATGCCACGTATGTGGGAGAGAGAACAAGGATTCGCCATCTATTGGGGAGTTGCTGAACTATTGAGTTTTAGTTATAAACAGACTTATGCTACTCGACGCTAGATGGCAACACCCTCTTTGCAAGTTAGTAGTAGCAAGCGAAACGTCGTAAGTAATAAAACGAGTAGTATAATTTTGCTTTTGTCGCATTCGAAATAAAGTTTATTTTTATATAAGATTTTATAACCAATAAGCTTTCAGATACTTCTGTGTGCATGTTTGCGCCAGTGTGAGTGTGGCGACATCGGTTCTCTCGAGAATCGGGGTATAAGCCGCTTCTACGTTATTTTTTGTTCTGTGGTTGTACCACTTGGGCTCGCTCGTCGGGGCTCCGACCATTGGGCTCGCGCTTGAAGCACCCCGATAGTTATGCTCCAAGCCTTCGGCCCTTCTTCGGCCTTACTTTAAATTTCTTCTAAGTGACACTTGGGCTCTCTAAGTTAAAGTCTGTGCCTCTGGCTCCGGTGGTCCGGGCCAGAGGCTCGGCTTTTGGCCTCACAAACCAGCGCCTCTCTGAGGAACGATTCGGGCCTTCGGCCCTACGCGGAGTACGTCCTACGGCCTTTGCAGGTTGTCGAAACGATCGTCGTATCCATTTTAACGTTACATTATTCCGTCGGCTGACATGGTAGTGCTGGGCTTTGGCGGCTCGGCCTTCCGCCTCGCGAACTTTAAGTGTTCGTTGGAGTTCGAAGCGAACCGTTGCAAGTTGGGCCCTCCGGTTCGATTTTTAAATCAGTTAAGAGGGACGACGGTTGTACCGTGTGGGCTCGCTCGTCGTGCCTTGGGCCCTACGCGGATCTCGGTTTTTTAGATGCTGGGGTATTCGAAGAAGCATGGTAGTTCAATTTTCTCGCAGCTCGGCCTTCGGCCTCGTTTTAAAATTACAAGTGACATGCTTGGGCCCTCGAAGTGAAGGTTCGGGCCTCTGCGAGCTCAGTTTTCGGCCTCCCACCCTGAAGCTCGCTCTGCGGACTCGATCAACATATAGATTTACTGGGGGGCCGGAACATAACTGGTTTCAGTTATGTTCCGGCCCCCAAAATTAGCGGGATGGGAACTCCTCGGGTCCCCGAAGCGAAGCTTCAGCCCTCTGCGAAGTCGGTTTTTGAAATTCTATCCAACTTCAAAGAATCTTCAGATTCACTAAAAGGTTTCAAATAAATAAAATAATTAAAAAATTAAAAAACACGACTGCCGTTTTAAGCAAACTTAAAAGTAACAAATAATTCTTTTTTCAGGTTAATTACTGTGAGCGTACCTACATAAGTATAGGCGCTTGTCTTATTACTTACAATATTTTGTTTCGATTGCAGTCGGGGAACCTTTCATTACCGAAAATATAAATATACGGAGGTTCCCCGACTGCAATTGAAACAAAATATAGTAAGTAATAAGACAAGCGCCTATACTTATGTAGGTACGCTCACAGTAATTAACCTGAAAAAAGAATTATTTGTTACTTTTAAGTTTGCTTAAAACGGCAGTCGTGTTTTTTAATTTTTTAATTATTTTATTAGAATTATAACTAACGTGAGACTCAAACATACAGTATGTATTTGATCGTAAAGCAAAGAAAGAAACACATTAATTTTTAGATCATACTAAACAACTTTTACTATGGGGCCAAACTCGAATTCGTGAAAAAAAAATTACTCTCCCATACAACGTGTTCATGATCACGCAATCAAAATGTATGAAAATGTCCAAATTTTTTTCGTGAATTCGGGTTTGGCCCCATAGTAAAAGTTGTTTAGTATGATCTAAAAATTAATGTGTTTCTTTCTTTGCTTTACGATCAAATACATACTGTATTTAAATATTTATCACACGGGTTACTCACGTAATTTAAGTCGATAATTGCTCGACATGAGTACACGTCGGGCTTTGGTCGCGGATACTCCATGATGAGGATCCTCTAAACGGATCGAAACATGTCGAGCAATTATCGACTTAAATTACGTGAGTAACCCGTGTGATAAATATTTAAATATTTATTCTTGAGTTTTGTAAACTAACAACCACGTATTCATAAATGTAATAATAAAACATTTTTTTAAATTATATTTGCAAATTTATCTCAGTGCGTCTTTCATAATTTCTTAGGTATGGGTACCAATATTCCGTGGCTTAGGTTTCCGAGGCATTCTAAAACAAAACACATGTCCGTAAAAAAATACGAACCCAAGAACAAATTTACTATCATAAAACACCAATAATCCACTGTGGACCTTTGCAAACCGCGCCACTGTGGCCTTAGGCGCCATTTCGAAAACAAAAAAATCCCACGAAATATGTGATGCGGTATACTTTGTTAAATGTTTCGTCAATGTGTTTCCAAATAAATAAATAAATATCTTGGGACTATCCCTTTTGAGTGAAATGCCTCCGCGCCACTGTTCCTGCCTGAGCCACTGTCTAACAAGTCACCATTTCTTGCAATTTATTAAATCCTCAACACTCAAAGTACCTCGTCTCGCACTTAATATTTTGCTTTATTCTCATACAACATTTGTATTTAAAATAAGGACCTACGCAATATGAAATTTCTTACTCCGAAACTAAAAAATTTTTCGTCACGTCGTTCGTTCGTTTTGACCCCCTTGAAGCCAGTGGGGTGAGGTTTTGAGGTGATGAAGTAAACGCAGAGATTTATGCACTTATTTTATGTAGGTACTAATATGAGCACGGTAAAGCATTACAGAAAAACTTGACAGTAATTATGGCTAAGTAGCAAATTTAACCCGGTACCGCGCGGCTCTGTCAACGAATGCATGCAGACTGACAGGGACGGCCGTGGGGCATTGGCAAAAAATGCATCTATGCACATATGTATGTAGATAGGTAGGTATAGGTATACATTAAACTATAAACGGGTAACCGAATGAGCGCGTCGCTAACATAGCCCACCCCTAGTGCGAAGCACTATTCTACTAACGGCACGGGAGCGACGCGAGCCGCGGCCCGGCGCAGCACGCCGCTCGGGGTGGTGACCTCCACGACCCTTACTCGCCCGTCACGACCTGGAAAAATGGTTTTCACTATACCTCGTGGCCACACATTTCGCGGAGAATCGGGATCAGCGATCAAAACGAGGTCACCCTCGCGAAGGGGCGGTCTCTCGTGCTGCCATTTCTTGCGAGGCAGCAATTGAGGAAGATACTCCTTCACCCAACGGCGCCAAAACATGTCGGCGAGTCTTTGAGCAGTTCGCCACCTCTTCCTTAGGCACAAGTCTGAGTCGTCGAATTCTCCGGCTGTAGGTAAATTCGAGGAGGACCCTAATAAAAAATGGTTGGGAGTCAATGCCTCGGAACTACCTGGTTCGACAGAGACGTGGGTTAAAGGGCGGCCGTTTACGATGTTTTCAACTTCGGCTAATAGCGTCAACAGCACCTCGTCCCGTGGCGCCCGTTCTTTAAGGACAACTCCTAGGGACACCTTGACCGATCTAATCAATCTTTCCCACGCCCCAGCCCAATGCGGGCTTCGGGGTGGTACGAAAGTCCATTGAGCGCGGTTGTTTATGGCCTCCGTCTTCAAAGCCTCATGGTTAATTTCCTGGATCGAGCGCTTTAACTCCGTGTTGGCGCCGCGAAGATTTGTGCCATTATCTGAAAAATAATGGCTGGGCCAACCGCGCCTGCTTGCCATCCTTCGAAGAGCCATTATTAAAGAATCAGTCGTAAGGGAATGTACGACTTCGATATGAATGGCACGAACCGTGAGGCAGGTAAATAAGACCCCATACCGTTTCTCACGGCGCCTACCCACAACGACTTCCATCGGGCCAAACAAATCGATACCGCAGAAGGCAAACACGCGCTGGTGATGAGCCAGGCGTGCCGCAGGTAAGTCACCCATTCTGGGATTTACCGGCTTGGCCTTCCTTAATCTGCAAAGCATGCATCGGGATACCACATACTTAACAGTAGGCCGCAGTCTCAGCAACCAATATTCCTGTTTCAGGTCGTTAACTACTGTCTCCTGATTCCCGTGCGCGGCCTTGACGTGTCGGTGCCGCACCAGCAGCCGCGCCAGCGCGTGCCGCCCGTCGAGGATCACGGGTCTCTTTGTTACCAGTGGCACGTCCGACACTGCGTCGATGCGGCCACCAACGCGCAAGAGACCTTCCTCATCTAAATACGGAGACAGAGTCAGCAACCTGCTGTCACGTTGCACACATTTACCCTTTCTTATTTCAGCTATTTCACAGCTGAACGAGTCCGCCTGTGCCTGTCGAAGCAGCAACCGCTCCGCCTGTGCCATCAATGTGCTGTCATCATAGGTAAGTTTCCTACAATTGTATATAAATTTCAGTACTGTAGCAGCAGACCTGAGCAGCCGCAGCCAGGAGGAAAATCGTTCCGGATCCGGAGTAGGTAAGTTACAAGTTACATTTGTTTGTGCACTAGTATCAACAAACCCAGAAAAAACGTCGCTGGTCTGAGGCTCCAAAAAGTTGAGTGGCCAGGAACTTTCCGATAAATATAAAAACTGAGGACCTTTAAACCACTCGCCGAGAAAGGATTGATAGTTAAATCGTTCTCTCGTAGCAATATCGGCAACGTTTAGGTTTGTAGGTACATACCGCCACTCCGAAATATTTGTAAGGTCGTCGATTTCTCCCAACCGGTTCGCTTCAAACTCCTTGTATGTGCGCGTATTATTATTTAACCAGTGTAGCACCGTTGTGGAGTCGCACCAAAAATAACGGCGTACGGCGGAGAGCCTGTGCTCCCGCTGTATGGTGTCCGCCAAGCGAGCCCCTAGCAAGGCCGCCTGTAACTCCGAGCGCGGTACAGTTAACTGCTTAACTGGACTCACTCTGCACTTACTAGCTACGAATGTAACATAAATTTTACCATTATTTTTCCAACGCCAGTAAGCTGCCGCGCACATCGCCTTTGTTGAAGCGTCACTAAAAATATGTAGTTCTAAGTTAGTATAACAACTATTAGGTATTAAATCCTTAGCGTTGGTTTACTAATGTTTGGCAAATTATTTTTCCCAAATTATCACATCGCAAACTATTTTTCCCAAATTTTCATTTGGCAAAAATTCAATTGTCAAAACTACTTATCGCAATTTTACAGTTAGCAAGCCTTTTTGTTGGCAAGCGATTGTTTAGCAAAGAATTACTTGGTCGTTTTTATTTTCCCAAAATATTTTTTGGCAAATGCATCGTTTGGCGTAACATACTAATCCCAAAATATTGTATGGCATACGATTTATACCGCATATACAATATTACATCGCAACCAATTTTTCGCATAAAGTCATGTCGCCGAAAGATCATATTCCAATTGAATCTTATGAAATCGTTTTATTTCCCAACGAAATGGTTGGAAATTCTATCTTTGGGGTTGGTTTTTAATTGGAACTTTTTATAATGCATATTTTCATGTAGTTGATGGTTTAGCTGGCATTTAGTTAACTAAATAATTACCAATGTTTTTGGGTATAGTTTGAGGCGAATTTTATGTTTTTTTTTAATAAAAGCTCACACGGGGTTTTATATTATGTTGATAAACAATAAAAATTCGGGTTCTAAACAGTAATTTAGATGAAACTGATGAGGGAACGCAATGCCGAGGGAACAACAAAACAGTCGGTTCTGGCTCTGTATGGTCGCGGTTTCACCTAACACTCCTCCTCGCTTCGCTCGTCGTCGTACCTAACGGTGGCTCTGGTATAGTTTTTTATAAAAATGAAAATCAAAAATATAGTTTTTTTATCCGTGGCTATGTGTGCCTTCTTAGTACCTACCAATAAAAAATATGAATAATGATCATTATGATGGATTTTATTTTCTCACTTCATTAATTATGATACCAATTATTCATGAAATACGTTTTTTGTTCCAGGCAAGTTCAAGCCAAGGGTTGTGCAAAAAAGTACGAAATTCCTGTATATGTAGACCTACGAACTTTTAAATAATAGATATTATCATTTGCCAGGCTTTTGCTATAAGTAGAGCTTGCAAAGTATCAAATTTCGGAATTTTTTTTTTGGATTTTAACTTATGACTAAATAAAACATTTGCTTAATAAGCATTTGCTTAATAAAATCTTGACGAAGTGAAACTTTGCAAAATAATAATTTGACCAAATGAATTAAATGAGAAATGTAACTTTGCTAAAGATTTGTTTGGGAAATGAGACTATTGCGATAAGTTATTTGGGAAGTCATATTTGGGAAACATTATTTGCCAAATGGCAGTACACCCTTAGCGTTACTTATCAGCGCGGGCGTAGCACTCGCACCGAGTTCATTGGCATCGGCTACGGCGTAGGCGCATGATTGCGTCATACTCGTAGCTGCCGCTACGCCGCTGTTCGAAGCGACCGACCCGTCCGCCGACTCGCTCGCACTCGTAGCGCTGCTGTGATAACATCTAGGTATCCGAATGGTGTGTATTACCTTTAGTAGTTCGATCCAGTCGCACCATTTAACATAAATATCATCTGGAATGTCGTCGTCCCAGCCAAGAGATAAACGCCATGTATCCTGCAGCATAATTCGACCCTGTATCGTAAAGGGAGACAAAAAACCAAATACATCGAAAATCGACATTACTACGCGTAACATAACTCGCTTTGTCGGCCTTTTTTTATGTCGAATTATACTTTCAGGAATACGTTTCAACGAAACGTCAAATCCTAGTTCGTCCTTACCTGGGTACCATAAGAGCCCAAGTGCCCGCTCGCTCTCAAATTGCTGGCCGACTTTGAACTTAACGGCAGCCGTCCCTAAGTTTTCCTTTGGAACCTTATCCAGTACAGCTAGGCTGTTACTGGTCCAGTTTCGTATTTCGAAACCACCACTCTTGTGTATGTCGGTGACATCCTTAACCATTTGTATTGCTGTGGCTTCGTCCGGTAGACTCTGTATATAATCATCCATGTAGTGAGAGTTTATTATCGCATCGACCGCAGCGGGCATCGATGATTGAAATCGTAAGGCGTTTTTATTTTTAATAAATTGAGCCGTAAATGGGGAACATTTCGCCCCGAATATTAAGGATGTCATCACATATGTTTTGACTGGTTCAGTAGGGGTGTTTCTCCATAAAAATCGTAGGGCATCCTGATCCTGAGGTAAAATTTTGATCCTTAAAAACATGTCTTTTAAGTCACCTGTAACTCCTACCTTATATTCCCGGAACCGTAGCATAATGCCGAGCAGCGAGTTCAAATAGTCTGGACCCCTAAGGCCTCGGTCGTTTTGACCAGCCGCCGCGCGCCGCGTGCGGCCGACGACAGACGCCGGCCGCCGCGGCCAGCGTGCGAACTGGGTATTATGGTCGTTTTGAGATCGTAGCCGCGGCGGCCAATCGCGGCAGTTTCCGAGGGTTTTGTTTGTGAACGGACGTGTGTGATGGAAAAAACTATAGCATATCTACTGCTTAAGGAAGAAGAGGAGGAGGACTATTTAATAGTATTAAGAAAGCAGAAGAAAAAGAAGAAGAACAACATATTTAAATGTAGAAAAACGGGGGGTGCCTACAATATTTTGAATCGTACAATATACTGTGCACTTTAACGAATTCAATCAAAAACTCGTCACTTTCCTTTGTAAATTTATCCATATTGTCCGAGCGTCCACACGCCGCAATGCTCCAAAATGACTAGAGACGCGGCGGCTAGCGGGCGGCAGTAGCGGGCGGCGCGGGGACGCCGCACGCGGCGGGTGAAAACGACCACTCCCGAACATTCCCGAATACACCATTCACACGCTGCGGCCGACTGGACGTCGTCGGCTGCGGCCGGCGGGTGAAAACGACCAAGGCCTAAGTAAGTAATCATTTAAGCAAAACCCATCTGATTTACATGCAGCGTCAAAAACTAATCTCAACTTTTTTTTATTTACATTATCGACACCAAAATGTGGCAGATACCAAGTTTTTTCAGTGCGCTGAGTGTCTATTAGTTCCGAAGCGAAATCATTATGAAACAAATGGTTAACCCGTTCGGAGTACCTTTGAGCGTAACCGGGATCGCGATTCATTTTCCTTTCGATCCCTTTGAGCCTCGTAAGGGCACCGGGATACGAATCCGGCATTATACAGTTAGGGTCCGACCAGGGTAAGCCGACATGCCAGCGCCCATCGACCAGCCGGGCTGTTCGCTCCAGCTGTTCTACGGCGCGCATGTCGTCAGAGTTCTGCCGCGGCTTACCTGACACTCCAATAGCATCCAGCGCAAACCCGCGCCGCACCTCTTCGTGCAGGTCCCGCAGCTCCTGCAGCTCGCCGCCGCCCTCGCCGACAAACAATACCGCGGCGCGCGCGCCGGGCTCGCCAGCCGCCCCGGCCGGCCCGGCTGCACCGCCCGCGCCTCGCGTAGCTCCCGCCGTACGCATTGGGCCATGTATGCACCAACCTAAAGGGGTGAGTGTAGCTAACGGCTCATTTATATTACCCGGTATGATTTTAAGCGGTAACAATAGGTGATAGTTATCCTGACCGATAAGAAGTTCGGGTTTAACATTACAATTAACATTATTACATATGTAACTCAGGGCGTTCTTTAAGTGAGCATATTTATAGCAATCAACTATAGGTAAGTTGTGCATAGGTAAATTTAATTCAGATACACATCTTGCTCTAATAGAATGAACCTTATTGTCCGCACCGAAGAGCTCTAAATTCACTACCGAAGTATCGCACGTTATCTCGTTATTGATCCACGGGCCGCACAGTCTCATTGTTTCCCGATGTCCATCTAGTCCAGCACGTGACGCTAAATTGGCACTTATCATTGTAAGCATAGAACCGTCATCGAGTAACGCGTAGGTGTCTATCATTTCACCGACTGTAGAACGCACACGTATAGGTAGCACTTTTAGAATAACTTTACTTCTGGTCGCGTTCACGTTAGTGACCGCCTCCGTCGCTGGAGTGGTGTCCGGAATAGCCCCTGCCGAGGGCTCCGGCGACATCTCGGGTGCCGCGGATATGACCGGTGCCTCCCTCGGTAATGAGCGCTCTGGTAATCGGCGCGTCTCGTTATTTACGTTGAAATGGAGTAACTTATGATGACCTTGACCGCAGTTATCCTTATCGCACACCGGCGCTGGGCAGTGTTCTCGGCTATGGCGCGCATCTAAACATTTATAACAAATGCCGTTACGTTTGACAAATTGCCAACGCACTTTCCTGAGCGATTTTTTGAATTGTTTACATTCCGAGAGTTTGTGTTTCGATCCGCGGCAAAAATGGCATTTATCATCGGTATTTTGCTCTGCTTGCAATAAAACTGCTTGTGGTCGAACGTACCTCTCGTGGGTTTTTGTTTTATTATTCTCGACAGGATAGCCTGATGTATAAATGTTAGAAGTAGTAGATATACGTATAGCTTCCGTATTCAAGAAATCTGTTAAAATATCCAATCGTGATTTCTTACCCAGTTGTATAACAGGAAAACTATAATCCGACCACTTCGACAACAATAGTGTAGGTAATTTAGATAAAATCAGGTTCACAATGCTTACGCCTTGTAGGTATTCGTCGCGACCTACTGATTTAACGGCCTCCCTGAAGTTCTGCACCTTTACAGAAAATGGGATGATATCCTTCTGGTACTCCTGAGGTAAGGGTTGAATCCTTTTGATGTCCTGCATGAGCTTGGAAATTATGAGGTCTGGATTACCAAAACGTAGCTCCAGCGTGTCCATAACGCGTTCAGGCGAAGTTGCACTGATAAGCAGAGCTGAGACCGCATCCTTGGCTGCTCCTCGCAGACATTTACGTAACCTCCAGAGATTTTCTTTAGGTTTAAAATCGCACACTTCTGACGACTCCTCATACGCCCTTTTAAATTGTAGCCATTCTAGCGGTTCCCCGGAGAACTCTGGTAAGTCGCGAGGAGTACAAATGCGGCTTAATAGGTGGGCATTGGGTTTGTTCTGGACGGAGGCTACAGCTAGCTTCTGGACCGCGTCGGCGAGCACCTGTAACGTGCCTTGTGACGTACCTGCGGCGGGCTCGTTGGCGGTAGGTATCTGGGGCTTACCCGATTCCAGCTGGCTCTTCTCCATCCAGTTCTCGATTTGACGTGCACAATCTTCCTTACTTTGTGAACTGTATACTTCCTCTTCCTCTAAGTCGGCTAGGTCTGCCTCTAGCTCTTGGTCTATAAGCTGCATCCGTATTTCGGCTTTTCGTTTTTCAGCTTCCAGTGTCAATCTCTTTTTACGTGCCTCGATAGACGATGCCGAAGATCTAGATCTTGCCAATGAAAGCGAGCGCGTAAGGCGTGGCTCTGGTTTTACGCTGCTACCCGCCATAACGTCGGAAACGTGTTGCGTAACCATCGGCGTTTCTGGAGCTTTCCACGTGCTTGCTTCTTGATTCGTCTGAGAATCATTCTCCGCTGCCTGCTTTTCGTTCTCAAGGCGCTCCCTGCGTACTGTACTCCGTGTCATTATAGGTGTTCGGTACATCCAAAAGAGATCCGGTTCGAAGAACCACTGAAGCCAGTGGGGTGAGGTTTTGAGGTGATGAAGTAAACGCAGAGATTTATGCACTTATTTTATGTAGGTACTAATATGAGCACGGTAAAGCATTACAGAAAAACTTGACAGTAATTATGGCTAAGTAGCAAATTTAACCCGGTACCGCGCGGCTCTGTCAACGAATGCATGCAGACTCACAGGGCCGGCCGTGGGGCATTGGCAAAAAATGCATCTATGCACATATGTATGTAGATAGGTAGGTATAGGTATACATTAAACTATAAACGGGTAACCGAATGAGCGCGTCGCTAACACCCCTTAAGAGTGTTTTTTTTTTAATCCCTTATAATTCCTGACCTACGATAAACGCTTAACGTACTGTGAAAAATTCAAAATCTTCCGTTCAGTACTTTTGGTTTACCTTAATAATTTCTACAAACTTTCATCTCTCATTTTATTCCTTTCGAATATCGAATAATCGTGTATGCTTAGCACATGATTGGCGCGACAGTATCTCGCCGCGAGATAATCTATCCGTCCCTGTTTTGTTAATATAGCTAGTGAAGGACGGGAGATCTATCTCGCGGCGACATACTGTTGCAACAATCATGTGCTAAGCCTGCTGAAATGACATTTCTAGGGTCTATATCTAATATCAGTAGGTACATGCAATAATACATTTCTTACTGCAAAACTAAACTTTTTTTCATACAAACTTCGGACCCCCATTTCAGCCTCTTATAAAAGGTACCTAAATTTAGAAAAATCCTAAAATTGCTTTTCTTAGGTTTGTATTTGAAATCAGTATACGGAATATGAAATTTCTTACTCCGCAACTAAACTTTTTTTCATACAAACTTTTAACCCCGTTTCTACTCCCTTAAAAATATATTTTTTCATAATCCCTTCTCATGCCTTGCCTCCGTTAAACGTCTAACGTACTGTAACAAATTCATGATTCTACGTTTAGTAGTTTTGGCTCTGCGTTGATATGGCAGTCGGTCAGGACTTCTTCTTTTATATATTTAGATAGACAGATAATGAAATGACGGACTGGAGGATGACACATCCACGCATAACTTAGGCACTGGTCCCACCAAAAACGGTTTAGCGATTGATAGCTCGGCTTTAAAAACAAATAAAAGATAATCGCACCCGTTTAAAGAAAAGAGACAAGGCGATATTTGTACTGCTAGTAGCTATACTAACTCAGCGGTGAGCTAGTGCCTTTGTTTAAAAGTATTCGTACTTATTTAGTAGATATCATTCACGCGGACTAAAACCACGCGTCATCGTGACACAGATATTTTTTATCTAAATTGTATACTCCTATAAAAATAAACTCGAGCCATGGTCAATGTATTCTAATCGGTGTTGTAAGTCGTAACGCAGTGTCTGCTCAAACAAAATGTTTTTCATCTGTTTAGTAATAGTCAATTCCATTTTTGGCATACTTTTGTGGGTGTATTGTAGATTGTCTTGTGGAACATGCAGAAGTAGTAAACATTTGGTAGGGAAAACGGTTATAGTGACTGGCGGGAATGCCGGGATCGGGTTTGAGACGGCGAAGGATTTGGCCGCCAGGGGCGCGAGAGTGATTCTGGCGTGCAGGAATGAAGGAAAAGGCATTGCAGCGAGAGACCAGATAGCAGCTGCCACCGAAAACTCTGATGTCCACTACCGACACCTCGATCTGGCATCTCTCAAATCAGTAAGAGCATTCGCAGACAATATACTCAAAACCGAAAAACGCCTCGACGTCCTCATCAACAACGCGGGTTGTTTCGCATCAAAATTCGAAAAGAGTGAAGATGGTTTACTTCTCGAAATGCAGAGCAATCATTTCGGGCCCTTCCTGCTCACCAATTTACTGCTGCCGCTACTCAAATCTTCAGCACCAAGTCGCATAGTAAACGTTTCATCGGTTGCACACATGTGGGCTAATCTTGACATTGACAACCTTAATGCAGAAAAGGAAACTGAAAAGACTTACAGTAAAAAATAAAATATATTGTAATACGAAGTTGTGCAATATTCTGACGACAGTGGAATTAGAAAAGCGATTAAAAGGAACGGGAGTAACTGTCAATGCTGTACATCCTGGAGGTATCGCTACTGGGCTTGTAAGTAATGACTGGTTTGCGTCAACGCTTTTAATTTTCACGTACCCGTTTTGCAAGACCGCATGGGAGGGAGCGCAGACATCAATTTACCTGGCTGTAGCACCTGAAGTGTCAGACACGAGTGGTCGGTATTTTAGAGACTGTAAGGAAGTCGAGCCATCTAAACAAGGCCACGACACCGAGCTGGCACGAAGATTATGGGAAGAGTCGGAGCGAATTGTGAAAGTGAAAACTTTATAATAAGATTTACTCATACACAAGTTGGGCAAAAAGTAATCTGATTACTTCTAAAGATTACTTTTGTAATCTAGATTATAAAGTACACATATAAAAGTGATCGAGAGTAATCGGATTAACTTTTTGCCCAACGCTGATATTAACTAAATAAAATTGTAAGCCGCGGCGAAGTGTGATGTGTTTGGGTTATACATGAATTAATTTATTTCTGGCAGGTTAAGGATATGACTTGAAAAATGTGATTTAGACCAATCGAGCGAATGCTCTTTCTATCCCCCACTACGAAATTCACCTTTCGAGTGCGTTTTGCTGTTAAAAATAGGTACGTAGGTAGTTATTTCACAATATTATAGGTGTGAGTGTGACGTCTGATGATGATCCAATACTTAGGTACATGCATTATGCATCCGTTAGAAATATGTAAAATAGCGTGTATATAGAGTACATGTAAATAAATATGATTCCTGACACTTTTCGTGTGTCTTATTTGCGTCCTTTCTTGAAATATTTATTTTTAAATTATTATCATTTCAAAGCTGAGACAAGATTTATGACAGACTCGAGTAGCTATTCTTTTGGCCAACGCTGTTAAATTTATAATTATAAATTTAAGTTTTATTTAAAACAGAAGATCAACAATTTAAATAAATTACAAATTACACTAAAATGAAAAAATAAAGATAAAACTTACACTAAAATTAAAATATACCTAAACAAACTACCTATAAAAAGAAAATACCTTCCAAAAGATCCGCCTGCGGCATGGTGCCCATGACACTGGCGGCGTTACCTCGCTGAATCGCTAAAGAGATTCTTTGTGCGAGGTAAGCGCCAGCCCTTGGGTCACCAGAGGCTTCGTGCAGCCGGGACGACATGGCCCTCATAAAAGTCTTCATGTCTGCTGACCAAGGACCTAAAGTTTCTACTGCAAGCGCCGCAAACTCGTAGTTGATTAAAAGCGACGAGTATTTGCGGCGCTTGAGAACCTGGGCCTGGTCAGCAGCAGCACCGGCTTGTGCTCGTGTGGCTTGGATGTGGGACTGCGCGAACGTGTCAACACACGTTGCGTCCCACACCAAAGCCCTACCCAACTTCCACGGCACCAACGTGGCTCCGTCGGGACGCTTTCCATCGTCTCTGGCCATACCCACCGGTTCCAAGGTAGCAGGCACAGACACGGTAGAAAGCGTACGGCGAACCAGGTCATTGATGGTGCCGTGGCGGTACAATCTGCCCGCACTCTTTGCGCATGAAAGGCCATGACGTCCGAGCTGATCCACGCTTTTGCCGCAGGCGCAAATGTGGGGGATACAAATGCTGCAGCCGAGTCTCAGGCATACAGCAATCCTGAGAGTGCTAGGATCCAGGACAGTTCCGATCTGGCGAGACGGGAGGGCATGGAGCCAGTGTCCAGACTCGGGGGCAGAAACTGCAAGCAGTCGGGCCCGTTCCGAGTCGTCTGGAGATTTTAAAAGGAGGTCGGCATGTATTGTATTCAGGCGAGGTGAATCCCAAGCTCTCTGACTACGGCGTGTGGCTGGAAGATCGACTCCTGGACACGACGAACACCAAGCCTCTCTGGCCTCCCTCAGGCACGCCACCTCGTCGTCAAGTAACTGTGGACGGTTTAAAATATTACTGACGAGAGACAACGTGCCGTAAGTAGAGGACAGAAAGGCTGGAAGCGCCACGCTGCATGAGGAGCGAACACCCAGCCCTCCGAGTCTTACAGGAAGAACCGCTTGGATCCAAGAAGAAGTGTTGAAATGAATATTTAAAATTTTGGATAATGTAGCCTGGAGTAAATCGTCAATGGATGAAAGGATGGAAGGATATTTCCAAATTGGACAGCTGCACAGTAAATACATAAATTTAGGGGTGAATAAGCAAAACCGAATGATAAAAAGGGCCATGTGGGGGTTTATTTCGAAAAGTAGAGTAGATGTACTGTCGAAAAGTTTCAATTTACAGTCAATAATGGGGTCAATTGATTCATCAAAAATTGGGGAGCCTAAAAGAGTAAGAGATGTGTTTGTATGAACAGAAATATTAGGAAGCACAGCATTATAGTTAGTTAGAATTTCGATCTTTTTTTGGGATGTGAGTTTCCTC
>JALPQI010008558.1:0-48234 GCA_025490895.1 Thaumatotibia leucotreta
TTGAATTATTTGTCTGGTCACCCACAAGATATGTCAAACTCGAAATGACAGATTGACAGACGTCATAAGCGTCTCTACTCTCTTCTGTCTGTCACTGAAACGAAATAAACTCGAAATAGATTAAAAAATATTTTATTAAAATGTCTTCTCAAAGAGCTATACAAGTAGGACAAAAACTTGTAAAGCCAGTGCTCTCAACCACTCCTGGGGAAGCCAGGAGACGAGTCCTGAATCTTTATAAGGCATGGTACCGTCAAATCCCTTATATCGGTAAGTTACCAGTTATGTCATCGTACTCCGCATTAAATTAACATGATTGAAATACCTAATCGAACAAACAGTAAAAGGATAGTAAGATACACTGAAATTGGTCATGGTTTCGATATAGTGTCAAGGGAAACTCAGTCACATAAAAGAGTTTTCTGAAACTCATTTACAGTCAAGGGAGTAAATAAGTGAACAATTGTTAACAAATTTATTTCAATTAACTAGATTGACAGAGACTGATTTTTATGAATAAGGGGTCTATCATTTCTGTTTACGAGCCTGAGACAGAAAAACTACATTATACTAAACATTTAAAATGCTTCTGTTAGTTTAAATTGAAAACAATATCTGGTTTGGTCTGTTTAGTGTGTACCTACCTGCATTTTTTCTTTTTCCCTTTATAATAACCCTCTCTGTATTGTGATTTTCAGTGAAAGACTATGACATCCCAAAATCGGAAGAACAGTGCCGTCAGAAATTAAGGGAACTGTTCCTAGCCAACAAGGATGTAACTGATATTAGAGTTATTGACTTGCTGGTGATCAAGGTATGATAAAAGTTTTCCATTACTTCATTTCTCATAAGTACTAACTTCTGATTGTTCTTGGAATCCTATGATAATTTTGTCTATTGATAAAGATCCTTAGAGGCTCTTTATTTATATACTCCTCAAATGAGAATAAGGGCGACTGAGTTTTTTGACGGTAACAATTGACAAATAAAAAATGAACACTCGCTTATTTAGACATGCTGAATAAACTTAAATGAAGTGGTAGTCAAGAAATGGCTCTTATTTTCTTTTGAGTAGTATATAACAAGTTTCTATTTTTAATTTAAGTTTTTATTTCAGGGACAAATGGAATTGAAAGAAACAGTAGAAATCTGGAAACAAAAAGGCCACATCATGGCGTACTTTAAACCCACTGAGGAGCCGAAGCCCAAGGACTTCCTGTCGAAGTTCTTTGCTAGCAATGAATAAGTTTAAGTGAAATTTTGTATATAGACTCCCTAATGTTACAGTTTAAATAAATCCTAGCTGCAATGTAACTGGTCCGCTTTGCTGTTTATACTATCTATAGCCATGGATCACATAATCATATTTATTTTATTAACCTTTTAACCACCATAGTCTGATTTATTAGACAGTCAATATCAAGCTATCTCACCATTGTCTGATAAATAAGACATAGTTCTGATTTGGTTTCTATGGTCCATAAATGTATCCCGTTCAAATGCGAGCTCTGATCTACATGGTATAATTTTACATTGATGGCAATACGGGCAAGCTCGATATTGAAAATTTCTTGGCGATTAAGGGTGGATTTTTATTTTCTTGTAGTTTTTTTTAATTTTCCAAATTTGGATTTTTTATATTTTTTCTACTCAGAATCGCAAGCTCATTCGATCCTCATTAGCAGAAAAGTGTCACGGTTGAAGAAAGTGTATGAAAAATAGTAACTCAATGGAATTTTTTTTTGGAACAGTTTCAAAGCACAGAAAAAGCTCATGATTCTGAATAGAAAAAATGTAAAAAACGTCCAAATTTGGAAAATTTAAAAAAACGACAAAAAAATAAAAATCCGCCCTTAAAAGGTTAATGTTCACAATTGACAATGATGTAAATATACATATTATACCTATTAGGAATGAGTAACCAGACAGTTTCCTCACACACTGAATCATGAGCCTGAGATTAAGCCCATTCTGTCCAGAGAACCTGGACACTTTTCATACCAGGAAACACCTCATTGAATTTAATTATTTCCTAACATTTTTTGTCCATGTCCAGGGAAAAGGGGATTTATGCCAATGTCCACAGATTTTTGGTTTTGAGAATTTCGAGATGACAGCCCTACATATACCAAGATTCAATGTGTTGATAGAATGTAGAACATACAGTCCGTCAACAAGTTGTTCCGTAAATGCTGTGTAACCATGGCAAGACAAGATGTATAATTATTTATTACCTACTACATAACTGGTAGGTATAACATACATATCTGTATTATTCATGACGGTCTCCGTAGCTCAGTTGACAGTGACGCTGCCTGCGAAGGAAGGTAAGGAGAGTATCACTTTGCGTATCAATTTATCACTCATAATTATATATTTAGTCACGGCTATTATCCTATGTATAAGTATCTAAATGTATCTATATATAGAATGTATTTATATATTGGCGCTTTAATACACACAATACTATAGCTTTATGACTTATGTATGAGCAAACCGTGCGTAGGACAAGGTCGATTTGTGTAATGTCTAATGATGGTCTAATGACAATGACATTAAAATTGTTTATTTTTATATTACTGCAATTATGTAATGGCCTCTAGGGTGGAGGTAAGGAGGTAGAATTCGAAAACGTAATCGCCCACATGACTGTTGTGTTGAATTGATTGACAGTAGGTAACCTTCGCTACCCTTCTCCTTAAAAACAATATTATCAAGAAGAGACACGTAGCCGCGGCGAAATTTGAATCGGTGTCAAACAGAAGAAGTACTAGGGCCGTTCATGAAACATAACAATAAGCTATACCTACTTTTCGGTGTCTCTCTTTAAATAAAACGTCAATGTCAATTAAATTTCAATCACAGTGACTATTAATTCTTATTTAAATTCAAAACTTAGTTGTTATTGGTATTGTAACTGAAAACCACCCATGGCGCAAAGCTCGTGCGGGGGTGCGTTTAAGTACGTTCGACCGCTGATGTCCGCGGATTATTGTGACGCCCACAGGCGGGTCATCTCATTGTACAAAGCCGTTTACCGCTACATCCCCTGGATAGGTAAATATCATTATCTACTATTCTACTTTAGAATCTAGACCACTGGGCTCAGTACCGTATGATGGGGCTATTTCAGACCCAAGGGGCTATTTGGTAACATCGAAATTAACCCTTAAACGCATAGTGATGTATATGTGCATCATGTATTCTGGAGTCTGTTGACAGCATCGCAGAATTCAAATTTGAATAAATTGCTGCCAAGGTCATGCATTTAAGGGTTAAAGGTGTTAGACCCATATAAATGTTCGTATCGTAAGATTTGGAACAAATATCTTAAACTTGGGACCACGTATTTTCATAATGTTCAATGCTAAAAAGAAATCGGGCTTAAATGCTGTTTTCTCCTTAGTACCAAATAGCCCCATCTTACGGTACTGCAGTAAATCAATTATCATGGATATTTATTATCCTTTCAAATGTATTCCTAGAACCTAAGCATTTCCTTAACCAAATCAGTCCACGTTTCGTTCGTGCTACGAAGCATCTTTGCGTCAACGAAGAATGTATTCTACCAACTTTATTACCACGAAATGGAGTCGAACAGTGAGATATTAAAGAAGAAAATTACCTACTCGCACCTACTCGTAATTGGCTACAACGTAGCGGTACGATGAAGTACCTAGTGCAGTGTAGTGTAGTTAGATAATCTATCGCTGAACTTTAGTAGATAACCCGACATCGTTGGCAAACAAGCATTACCTTAGTAATTTAGTTCAGTAGCTTTCTGTTTACTATTTATTCTTTTAACTTTCATGTTTCAGTAAAATATCACGACATTCCTAAATCTGAACAACAGGTCCGTTGCAAAGTACGAGAATTATTCTACACGAACGCTTGTGTTACAGATATAAGAGTTATTGATCTTCTGGTTATAAAGGTGAGATCACCCTCTTATTTTATAACTTACCTACATACTTATACTTACTTATTGCTGCAACATCCGAGTAAAATGATTAAGTTATTGCTGATGCTGGCTAAGTAGGCCTAACACCACCATCAGCCGATATTAGTCCACTGCTCGATAAAGGCCTCTCTTATTACATATGATTTGGGTTCTACTTTTCACTTACGGTCAGGTGGAGTGGAGCCACTTTGTTGTGCCAACGTTATTTTTATTGGGTCGGCAACGCGCATGTGACACCCTGAGGTTGCAGGCGCCCATAGGCTATGGTGACTGCTTTCCATCAGGCGGGCCGTATGCTTGTTTGCCACCGACGTGGTATAAAAAAAAAATAAAAAAAAATGCGTGAGGATGCATTAAGGTGGATTTAAACCAAACGAGCGAATGCTCATTCTATCCCCCACTCTACGAAATCAGGAATTACGACGAATCAAGTTTTGTGTAACGAACGATTTCGTAGAGGATAGGGGATAGAATGAGTATTCACTCGTTTGGTCTAATCTAATTGCACCTTTAGGAGGTAAATGTTCATAATCGCCACGCTGGACAAGCGGGTTAGCGGTCGCAGTACCTTAGTAGGTGTAACAAATACAGGGGATTTCTCAAATGCCGTAATGTATTGCTCGTTGGCAGGCAAGGCAGTAGCAGACTAAAGACTAGGTATTTTTAGGATATGTAAGTTTTAGGTATATTACTACATTACAACTTACTTTAAACTAGATGCTCTGCTTTTGTAGGGCTGGATGGAGTTCATGGAAGTTAGAAACCAATGGCAAATGAAGGGCCGCGTCTACTCTAACTGGAGCCCAACGCTAGAGCCGAAACCTTACGACTTTCTCAATAAGTTCTTGGCAGGAATAGATTAATCATTTTTAATTAGGTATGGAGCGTTAAATGGGGTGACTTTCAAATGTCGGATAAGTATAGCTTTAGCAATGGTAGGTACCTAATGATACCAAAGTGACTGTAGCCATGTAGGTACCTGTATAATAACATATCTATAGGAATTATTGTTTTTTTCTACATATAGGTGTGTTAATTGCTACATCCTAGTAGAGTCCGTGTTTATACCGTAGACCTAGCACTTTCTATCCATCCCGCTATCCATCTTGCATCTCATGATAGGTACACTGGTTAGACTTTAGTTGCCATTGTATAAATACGAGGACGTATATGCAGCTGCAGCCGTATCATGAATTGCCAAGTAACGGGTACGTTAGGTTTTACTCGATACGTAAATCATTCTATCGCGCTTTATGTATCGAGTATTATCGAACTGGAATCAGTACCTATGCTTAGCACATGACTGGCGCGACAGTATCTCGCCGCGAGATAGTCTATCCGTCCCTCTTTTCTTAATTTAGCTAGTGAAGGACGGGAGATCTATCTCGCGGCGACATACTGTCGCACCAATCATGTGCTAAGCCTTGGAAAGGGATTTGAGAGTTACTGTTGACACCAGACCACCATTTACCCAGAAAAGAGTTGTTTACAGATTAATTAATCTATTGCCTGTAAGTTTTTGCACTTAAACTATAAATATGTGAATATTACTATGAATACCTATATCCTAGATTGACTTATACACTGTTGTATCAACAGTACTTTTGAATCCCATTCTAATCGCGGTTTGATAATAATAGGTGCCTAACCACTACTTGAAAAGTCATGGTGCGCCTACTGACCAGTGTGCGTATACTCCATTTCAAATACAATGGCCCGATGCCCCTTAAAACTTCTAAGTGGCATCGGGCCATGGTATTTGAAATGGAGTATACCATGAGCTGCCGCCGCGTTATTAACGCGAATTAACTTTCTATCCATCCCGCTCGTACTCGCGTATTGGCTGGGGCGAGCCTATTATTATACTGGTAAGTACCAGTATATATCAGAGTAACAGTGATTATATCAGAGAGTTGGGATGCCAGGAAATGAGAAGTAAAGTTCTGAAAAGTAGTTAAGGAAAGATCCCAAAGGTCACCCCATTTTACGGTACTTACCTACTTATGGCACTGGTCTCACTGCGAGCTACTAAGTTATGAACTATCGTCTATAAACACGAACATCAGCGTATCTTTTGTTCGTGTTTATAGCCGATAGTTCATAACTTAGTAGTTCGTAGTGAGACCAGTGCCTATACCAAGGCCAACCAATGTTAACATGTTATACTTTCTTGAAAATAAAAGTAAAGTAACAAATTCAAAATTTATTGATCACTCATTCCACATCACACGCCTTTCAGAAAGGCTTAAATCTATCATGCTTGGGATCAGTATATATTTGCTTTTAGGATCGGTATTGGTACTCGAGAAATAGACCTTTAATAAACTTGATTTTTCGTGATATAAAATCAAAGTTTGTGTATAATAAATACACAGTTTGTTTCAAAATGGACACTTTATAATAAATAGCATAAACCACATATTCACTTAAACATATTTCGCATAAATGTCTTAATAATTAATATATCTATTGAACAGCGATCTGACTAGAAAAAATATTGAACGTTATTTTATTTTAATATTTTTGCGGTAATTAATACCTAGATATAAACAGGAAAGTACAAAATGTACCTTTACAAGCTGCAACAGCCTAGTTCTAATTTAAATAGACTTAAGTATGATGAATGTCTTTAACCATGATAAGTACCTATTCCCATATATATTTTTGAGTATATAATATATCACGGAGTATTGTAGGTATATTTTACGTCTTTGTGACTGCGTAGTACCTACATCAAGCAGCAGATATTGATTTTATACATTTATTTCAACTAGCTAACACCTTCGTTGCTAATAACATAACCAACCGTAACATCTAATTTTAATAAAGAGTAAATTTTTTTAACCATGATGATTTTCAGTAACTTTCGTTAAGTTGCAGATTTTCTTGAGAGCTTTATGTATAAGTAGGTATATATATATCTACATATATTTTATTTATTCGCTCCTTATGTTATCTAGTATTTTATTTAAATACTTATTCCAAGAAAACCTCGGGGCGCTTAAGCTCCCTAATTTTATTAAGCATTTTATTCGTTCACAATATCTGCTACTGAATGTACTACTACTGAAATCTTATTATACCTACGTAAATACTAAAAATAATTTAAATGGACGATTATTATTATTGTACTTTGCGAACCTTTTTTGGTTTTTGATCTTCACAATTTTTTTATAGAGTTCCACAATTCGACTCCTTTAGGTACTTTTGGTTGGTCATTCATACATAAGCTGTATTGGCTGGTACACGTTCTGCTGAAGTGCGTCACATTTATTTAGTAAGCTCTGTCAGAACCTTGGATCATTAGATAGGTACCCACATTTTTTTCTGTAGCGAATGGGCGATCATTAATTACAGTACAGTCAATATAAAATATATAGATGCTCGTAATGTGCAAAAAATATGTATTCACGACCTTATAGATATAGTCATAGGATTATATAATATAATTATATGTTATATTATATATCTTGACTGTACTTATATTATAAACCAGAGTTGAATAAGAGCTATGCCTGTTTTCTTTGTATTAACTTGATGTCTTATGCGTTTTTATTTCATTATTAATGGTAATAAATATACATTATGTTGGATATCTTGCCCTGATTGCATTAGCAAATTACACAAGCCCAACCGACGGAACTCAGTAGAAATCATTCACAACCATAAAATATTTTTCCTTGCCGACACATGTCGGCCTCCCAAATCTAAATACGAATGCAAATTATAATACGCCATAAGTACATAATTATATGTATAATATATCAACTTCATCTTAATTATTCTAATCTACATTGTTAATATAATAACTTCAATTGTTTATATTACAAAACCTATTTACAACTTTCTCAATAGTTATCAAACTTTTATAATACTTTTAATCTCTTTACAAAATGTTCTACCGTAAGTAAATCCTTTATTTTGCGCTACCACATTCCAATATTTTATTGACCTTACGTATAACAAAATCCTCGATAAATATATCTCTATATCATAATAAATAGGCATTGTATATTTATGGAAGATTTTTCGAGCAACCATTTGTGTCTTCAGATTAATTCTAGAGTCAGTGTAGTCCCCATTTGTTTACCTTTAAAGTAACGGTATATAGGTATTTACCCACTCATCTTTAGGTGAAAGAAGTTTATATGTATTTCTACAATGTAGAAGTCACGTGTCATTACAATTCGCAACCTGTCCAACGTCGCATTTAAGCCTATTTACGCGAACAAGTCTAAAATAATCTGTTATTGATGGCGTTTTTATTAGAAATTAAAGCCTCGTGGGCACATTCATCTGCGTGGATCGTGCGTTGTCATTTGGTTTGGGAACAAATGGGAACTATCCCGACTTAAAGCGCGAATTCGCGCCGCTTGCGACGTCACTGTCTTTATTTTCTACCATACTCTCTAGTGAGGTCTTCCATCCGCCGAATTACAACAGCATTTTCACGAATTCTGGAACAAAATAAAATGATTTGAAGGTATTCATGAGTTGGGTGTTTTCGACTTATACCTAACTCCCATAGTCACATCATACATCGTAGTAGCGCCAGAACCTGGTTAATCTGTGATTGCTTAAAACGTTCCGGTGTTGTCAATGTAGTTAGTGCTTCATCATCTTGATGTATTAATATGAGCGTCCGCCAATTCTCAAAATGTTTAGGTACTCTTCGTGGCTTTCATATAGAGCATCGCTATTACTTACCTACTCAACCTCGGATCTACAGCAATCAAATTCATGGTAATGTCACCTTTCTTTCACTCTGAATATGAGTGTTTCTTCCATCAAGCGAGTGTTGCAGATACGAGATTGAGTAAATATAGCGATAGTAGGTATGTTTGTCAGCCTCCGTAGCCTAGTTGGTAGTGACCCTGCCAACGAAGCTGGAGGTCTGGGTTCGAATCCCGGCGAGGGCATTATTTGTGTATTTATTGATATTTGTTCCTTGGTCATGGCTGTCAAGGTATTTAAGTATCTATATATACCTACATATAGATACTATATATATATATATATATATCTATTATATATATCGTCACATGGTACCCATATCACAAGCCTTAATTGAGCTTACCGTGGGACTAGGTCGATTTGTGTAAGACTAAGATGTCACAATATATTTATTTATTTGTAAAAAAAGTATAGTATGTATAGGTGCCGATTTCTAAGAATGAACATTTGATAGTTTAGAAATGAGCCTTAAATATATGACGTTAAGACTATCGGAAAAATGGTGAGTCTTACCCGCATATGAATAAGGATAATCCCCACGGCCGATTCGGCCACGGTGACTGCTGTCGACTCCGTTGTTATCTCTGGTGTGCTCGCATGTGGCTCACGTAACCAATCTTATTGATAAAATTACGTGAACACTGCGGGCATGTGAGCACACCATGAATGTAATTATAAGATATTGCCGCAGGTGGTCGGGCCTTCAACTCGTCGCGCTTGGCATCAAGTTCCAAGCGCCGACGAGTCTCAAAATCGGTAATCTTCGTATGTATTAATAATAATAGATAATAGAATAAGGATTAATCTACAACTGTCAAAAGTACATTCTTAGAAATCGGCTACTATAGTTATAGTTACCCTCATAGTCGATCCGGCCGTCGTGGTCGATGTCGCCCAACGCCAACACTTGGTTGAGTTGCGCGTCAGTGACGGGCTCGCCTATGATCTCGAGCGCGCTCCGCAGCTCGTCCCGCGTTATGTAGGCGTTGTTGTCGCGGTCAGAAGTTCATTCTTAGAAATCGGAAACTATAGTTATAGTTACCCTCATAGTCGATCCGGCCGTCGTGGTCGATGTCGCCCAACGCCAACACTTGGTTGAGTTGCGCGTCAGTGACGGGCTCGCCTATGATCTCGAGCGCGCTCCGCAGCTCGTCCCGCGTTATGTAGCCGTTGTTGTCGCGGTCGAACACCCTGTAACCAATCACGATGCAATGGTGAAAAATAGGAATGAGATTCATCATCATATCAGCCGATAGACCGCTCAATATAGGCCTCCAAAGATTGCCACAATGACCGGTCCTGCGCCGCCGACATCCAGCGACCTTTACTAGGTCATCAGGGTGCTTAGCCAAGTTGCCAATCGCTAGCGCTTGCTAGCGCATCGTAGTTTTCCCTCTTTGTCGCACTATTATGGAGGAGTGACAGAGAGGGAAAACTACGATGCGCTAGCAAGCGCTAACGATTGGCAACTTGGCTAAGCATCCAGTACGCCTTGTGGGGGGCTTACCCCTGCTGCGCCTTCCGGTACGTGGCCGCCACTCGAGAACCTTTCCGCCCTAACGCCATCGGATGAGATTATCTTTTGTAAAATAAGATATGTACTACTGATTGTTGAATGTAGTGCCCGTTCATGAATAAATACTTTCCTAAACTGAGAACATAATTATAGGTTTACATGCTGTTCAAAGTTAGATATGAACTTCAATGGACTATTTTATGTTCAGGGTGTTCACTTTTGATTTAGCGACGTATGTAGGTTGAGAATCCCGAAATAATGTACCTAGGACCTAGGTATAAACTCGCAGTACGTAGCGTCGAGGCTCTAAGGGAGATTCTAGAGTTTCGAGTTAGTAAGTAGATCATGCGTTCATATAATCTTGATACATTTTGAGCGCTCGAATACAAGTTTTATAATATTTTTGTATTATTTTTACGTTTTAGCGCTCAACACCAGTAGTCAATATATCGCATTTTTTGATTACTGTAAATACCTACTTTTAAAAGCCTAACTAGTACAAAAATCAATGCACTCGAAACTCTAAAATATACCGCTCAAATTCCGCAGAACGCTCAGATGTTGATGGCTGTTAAAAACGTTAATTCTGATAATTTCAGAAAGGCAGATGTAGGTCCAGAGGTAGATAAAAACACAATATCTAGTAAATAGACAGTTCGCTTACTTAAAAGCAGCGAGAAGGTCCCTCGTAATCTCCTCCTCGGAATCCCCGCCGCTGTTCCCGACGTCCATTCCTTGTAACGCCTGTATCTTCGTCACCCATTGCATGAAATCGTTCTCATCTATTAGGCCGTTTCCTGCAAGTAAACCATTATATTGATAACATTTTGACGTGACAACGTCTTATAAATTGGTTTGCCGGGTGACACTTCAAGAAACTGCGTTACGCTCCGCTCACGTTATGCGCTCACAATGAGAGCGAGTGAGAGGCACGCGTCCCTTCCACTCGGGCATGGTTAGCCCGCCTAAGAGCGAGAGAGACAGACATAAAAAGTGAAAGGCACGTCGTTGTCACGTAAAACTTTCGCCCGTATACCGACTTTACAGGCAACCTATTTTTTTAGTAGACAGAGTTACCTATACACCATGAGCCTAAGATAGTCCACTGCTGGACGTAGGCCTCTCCTATTAAACACGTAATGATAGACGCATTAGGAGGTAAGTAAATGCCCATATTCTCCACGCTAGGCAAACAGATTGGCGGTCACAGTAATGTGTCCACTATGATGACGCTGCTGCCCATCATCAATCTTCTATCAAAGAACGGTCAGTGACACTTTAGTCCCTTAGTCCACTCTTACGACACCCGCAGGAGGAGTTGGGGTGGTGACAAATGTATTCTTACTGCCGTCACCACACGGCCGCCTTTTACCTAACCTCCCTACATACATATACTTTGTAAGGTGTTAATTTATATTTAGGGACTTAAGTACAAACTTTTGTTTTTTAGAATAGCTTTGTCCATATTTATAGCAATTTATCTCAACCCCTAACTGTGTTTAATCCGCGTTAAAATGAATGCTAATCATTGAGCAAAATGACGTGTCGTTAAATCATAATTACTATAGTAGGGCATCATTAAAGTTGTGACGTCAGCGGTTTACCCTCACTCCGCCCCTTTCGTGTTTATTATATGTTCATTATTACCAATATTTAGCCTTAAACCCAGCTATATCATTATATTTACGTTACGACGCGCTTTGTTATGACTGTTATGGTTATGATATGACCAAGGGTATGTTGACACTTGATATTTCTAATACCTTGACAATGAAAAACAAATTTCTAATGCAACAACTCGAAAGTACCTTGTTCAAAGTAACTTTACAATACTCTCGGTTGGTCTTTAATTTTTTTTTTATACAACGTCGGTGGCAAACAAGCATACGGCCCGCCTGGTGGAAAGCAGTCACCGTAGCCTATGGACGCCTGCAACCCCCAGGGGTGTCACATGCGCGTTGCCGCCCCAATAAAAACTTGTACACTCCTCTTTTGAAGAACCCCATACTGTAGTCCAACGGGAAAACCTCGGTGGATACCTCACTATTGACGGTTGTAAATTTCAGCTGTATAATAAAAGCATTTCTCGTCATAATAATATACTATTCATTTCGGCATAGTAGGTAAATTATTCTATTTTAAAGTGGCGTTAAGCGTATGTGACGGTTTTAGATTACTGTCACGCAAAACGAAAACTTTTTAAAGATGTAGGTACTCCACTGGCATAGGTATACATTAAACAAGTTTAATACCTCCGTAGATTAAATAAAATAATCCATACCCGTTTCGAAAACCTCCGTACGGATTTATTACATTTTTTTTAAACGAACATGTTTTAAAAAATGTGCCTATCTTATTCATCTATACTTAAGCCAGTGCAACTCCATCAAGCCAATCGCTCGCATCGTCCATGAACCAATCTCAGATGTGAACGGTACATAGCATTAGCATAGTGCGATGCGATGGCGGATACATGATTCCTAAAACTATCCACTTCAACAGACCAGTATACATCGGACCTTCAATAAAGCATAATCTCTATAAAACTAGATCAAGATATGCTAGGTAGGTACTTTAGATAAGACGGTTTGTGAATGATAGGGCTGGACTGGACGTTATCAGGGTTGCGTGCAAACGCTGAGGTCACACCATGCCCTACGCTAGGGGCATAGAATACATGTATATAGTTTATTTTCATGCATAAACGCATATAAAGTGGTTCAGGGTGCATTCAGCATCGTTTTCTGGTTAGGGAAAATATATATATTTTTAATAGACTTTGTTTTTCATGGAAGGTTGGTTTATTTATTATTAAAAAAACCCACTACATTTTTCCTAATTAGAATAGAATACTAAATAGGTCACTACTATTTTTTATATACATATAGTACTTCTTCACATTTATAATGCCCTGAAGGAATGTATATTTACAGATCTACTATTGGCAAGTAGGTAACTGTTTCGTTAGTTTTTGCTGAATACGTAAGGCATTATATTGCGCTCGCACTAATTTATTGGAGCGTGCAAGATGGGCTGTTTTTCGTATCAAGTAAAACCTAACGTATAACTATAGATACAATCAAACCGATGTATAGATACTTGTACGGTTACAGCTTGTTGTCTGACAACATGGAGCGGTATCATTCTATTTAGTTAGGTTCGTGGTACTTACCTCATTATGTACTATATATTATACATAGTATGTTCCCAAACATCAATGCATGTCTTTGCTCAATGTGGCAATTTTGATAAAAGCAACGCACAACGTGAACACGAGGCGAATTGCGGGCATTATTCAAGAAAGTTCGCGTTAGTTGCGTGACGCCTCATTAACTGAAGTCGCGGTACCAAGGAAACGTTGAAGGTCGGATAACCAAAATTTGAGAATATTTCATGAAACTGAATTTGACGATAAATTAATGGTTCGAAAAATGCTTACGCCTGTCTTTACTCTTCCTCGGTAGAAAACAATAAAAAGTGTAAACAAATATGATCCATAGCCTTTGTTTCTTCAATTCTATTTCAAAATTAAACGTGACAAATAAATATTTAA
Source organism: Thaumatotibia leucotreta (assembly GCA_025490895.1). Taxonomy (NCBI): domain Eukaryota; kingdom Metazoa; phylum Arthropoda; class Insecta; order Lepidoptera; family Tortricidae; genus Thaumatotibia; species Thaumatotibia leucotreta. The sequence goes on from JALPQI010008558.1 coordinate 13,765, forward strand.
ATTTCGCACAATTTGTATTCAATTATTATTTAGTGGCTTTTCTAGCCGAACCTTTTTTTTGGTCCCATACAAACTTTTGATCGTGAACAGAAACAGGATAGATTGGCATAAAAAATCTTAAGTCAAAAATGACTATTTTCTCGTATCTGTATGTTTTTTTCCAAAATCTGTAAAGGCCAATCTTCATTCATTTATAATCGAGGGAAGGTTTTCTACGTAGCTACTCTGGATCTGGTAGCTGCCCTCACTGACCCAAAAACAATTTCCACATTGTATAATTATGCTCTAGTCGAACTATTATATACAGAGTTTTAATATTCTTTGCTAACTTTATAGGCTTATTTTGCCTAGTGATAATGATGTAGTCTACATAATTAACTACCGTCTATATGGCTAGGAGTCGAGGAACAATACTATTATTTGAGCGTTTTTCCATGCCAACAATAATACGGATGCCCAGTATGCCCACACGCTTTTAATTACAGTCAACGTAAACATATCTTAATTTTAGCAGGCGGATAATTTTCCAGTCTACGATACGACTGATATCTTTCCACGAACAAACTCGATTCAAGAGTTACTTAGAACGCTTGCAAGAGCATTACTCGAACCTTGAGACAAATGATTTTAAAAACTTCATTAAGAACAAGATGCACTGACAAAATTACTTAAGTAACATTTCGTAGCTCCCAAATGTTTGTAGATACGCTTTGCGTCGTCGGTACGCATGACTTTTTCAGTTACTGGCCACCATGTTCCGTCACGATGACCAAAAGCGCTTATGATTTTGTCACGTAAATAAAAACCACCTCATTTTAATAACAACCCTGAATAAGATTATCCTTGTCGCGTATTTAGTAAGTAAATTTCCTCGTTTTATATATATTTATACGGACGTGAAAGAGCATCTAGCGACTTTACTAAACCAATACACTTACTCAAACAAAGAGTTTTGCTTTATTTTTCCAAGTGTGAACTATTACTTAAGAACGGAGTGTCAGTGGATGTCGTCTATCCCTTGGTATATACGCCGTACGAGTTTTCAAGCCAAGTTTATAGCTCGCCCCTAGACTACTGTCCCTGAGACTAGAACTAGATTCAATACTAAGCGCTAGTTTTTGTTATTCCGTAGACAAAATGACATAAACTACCCCTTACCTACTCTTTCGCCTTGGCCCTTTTGTTTTACATCTACACAAGACCGGTATGAATCTTCACAAAATTCTTCATTTCAATAAATAAAATAAAAATAAAACTTTTAAGCATTGGTTTTGAAATAGTCTTTTATCACACCAAATACCGTAATGATACTCTTAGAACTGAGATTGAACCGTCTATCACTGATGCCCGCACTAAGCGATTTCGTACTCCAAATAATTAGACCGTAAATGGCCACAGACTTCTAGATGCGCTCCGTCTCTATTATAACTTATGACACATACACACGTGCTCCAGCTTGGCACAGTCTCAAACTGCATCCATAGAGCAATGCTCAATTTGACACAAACATACCCAACCACTTTGAAAGAATCATCAAGGACGTATATTATTACATGTAATGAATTGAAATCTTCTGAGAAAAGCGTCGATTTCAATCTTTTCGTCGCCTGCTGTTGACAATTTGTCAGGTTTTTTGTAACGATAGTTTGGCACAAAACAAACAATTAGCTAAAGCTACCTACTACTGTAATTTTTATGTTATAATTACATGTTAGTTGGGATAAATGAGAAAATGTATTTTTGACTTAACAGTTTCATTACAAATACAAAAAAGTGTTTTGTTTCAAGAAAGGTTCAGAAATGTTACCCCGGCACTGCCCCGTGAGGGAGGTTATAACTGCTGCTAAACATTAAAAGCACACAGTGACTGGCCGTAAGTGCCCCATTTGTAAAACTAGGACAATAACTTAGGTACTTAACTCCTAAATTTTTTTACATTACTCCCAAAATAGCTAAAAGTGCCAATCTATAAAACAGCTTCTAAAGTTAACGGCGTCGCCGCTCGTTTGTTTTTTCAAACTGCGATTTATTTATTTTGTATTGCTTATTTAATTCGGAAAATTACCTAATTTAATTTTGACGTAATTTTCTCAATATAAGTACATCAAAGTGATGTTGTTTGCTGGTTTGTGTCAATCGCGTCAATTAGATACGAGGTTAAACTGTGGAGTTACGTCGGTACTTGTATTTGGGGACATCCTTCCTGAACACAAGGTCACTCCTACGCAGTCATTCCACGTGTCGCATATATTAATACTGTCTTTATGGCCGACAAATGCATTTCGTGGCCGGTTTTAAAAGTACATATAGGTAATTAGGTAGTTGAATCTTTACCATTGAGCTATGCTGTCAGAAGTGGCCGTCTTTGAACGACTTCTTTTCAAATAAGAAAATTTATTGTAGTTAGGTGTGTTAAATAAAAACATTCTGCCATGAGCGAGTAGATTTTCCGTCGTCGAAGACTTGGACGATCGAGGGTGCACATAGATACTGTTTAGTTTTGACCTATACGTTACACCTGTAAGGGCGAGTATAGCCGTGTCTCTTTTATTTACACGGGAGTGCGTATCTTTTGTTCGTGTTTATAGCCGATAGTTCATAGCCTAGTATCTCGCGGTGAAACCAGTGCCTATGTTCGAGATGAGTCGCTTTCATGACAAACATTCTCCGTACTATGTCGGAACATTCGCAATTGACTGGCAAGACTCAAACTCGTAGACGCAGTCATAATCACTAGTTTTATGCTAGCAGACAGGACTCATTAATGACTCAGTTCGAAGGCTATCACGAGTATAGTGCTAGTATGCAGTATACGGTCGCTAGTACCACCCTCAGTGGATAAAAAACGAAGTCATTAATGAGTCCGCTCTGCTCGCATCGGAAGGCTGGAATCAGCACTATAGGAGTTAGATCTTCAAACCCTTAGTACGTGTCCGACCTCTAGAGGCCGCCTCGTCATCATCATCATCATATCAGCCGGAAGATGTCCACTGCTGAACATAGGCTTCCCCCAAAGATTGCCACAATGACCGGTCCTGCGCCACCCGCATCCAGCAAACTCCTGCGACTTTCACCAGGTCAACGGTCTACCTTGTGGGGGGCCTACCCACGCTACGCCTTCCGGTACGTGGCGCAATGTGCCCGGCCCACTGCCACTTCAGGGAGAGAAACTAGAGTTCGCCTACAGATAGATAATATTTTATGGTGGAACTGACCCGTCCGACTGGCGTCGGTGATGAGGTCGGCTATGAGGTCGTCGCTGACTTCGATGCCGAGGTTCCGCAGCATGAACTGCAACTCTGCCGGCGTCACGTGACCGTCGCTGTCTCGATCCAGCAGTCCGAAGGCTGTGCGGAGATCTGGAAATAACACAAACTGTTTTCATTTGTTTTTAACTTAAGCATGACATTATTTGACAAGGCAAATAGTTATTTGTTATACAAGGGTGCAAAGTTATATTTTACCCGCGAGTATGAAATTGAAACACGAGGAAGCGAAAGGATTCTGTATTTGAACCACGAGCGAAGCGAGTGGTTCTAAAATAGAATCCTGAGCGTAGCGAGTGTTTTAACATACGAGAAATAAAATACATTTGCACCCGTGTGTAACACAAAACTTTTCCCCTCACTATAGCGAGGAAACTCAAAAAAGGTAATTATTTGTTCACATTACAATCATCATCAGGTTAGTGATAATCATTTTCGAAATGCGTCATATATTTAATGCAAGATTTTGTCGCAGTAAACTTAGCACGAAAAAGTAAACGCAGCACGAGTTTAACACATTCCTGTAGTTGCACATCATTGCCGTTCATTATTTTTACAAAATTATAATATAAAACTCTGAAAGTTGTTTATTTTACGATTTTTATGCGTGTCCGAGTCGGTGAATAAAGATTGATAACCTATAATATTCATTGACAATGTTGACAGTTGACGTTTTGTGATTGCGTCTAGTCATCTTATCATCATTCACTCAAAACAAAGGTTACTTATGGAATTTTAGGATTTATGTATTCAAATCATCATATTATATAAAGTTTTGTATTTTCACTAAATTCTCAAATAAATATTTAATTATAATTCATGTGGAATTTCTGGAACGACTCATTCATGAGCATTTTACGTTTTGTTATCTGTTAAACGAATGCTACTTCGCGCTACGCTCCAAGGTCATTACTTTAACACACAAGTGATTAATATGCGTTTTTAACCGTTCGTATTAAAGGATAAATGAGCGCTTTACGAGCTAGTGAGGGGAAAAAATATTGAACGCTTGTAGCCGTAGCACGTTGACGGTAATTAATTACGCAGCTACCTGTCTTTTTTCGATTTTATTGATTACAAAGAGACTGCCTATATGTGCTAGTCCGCCCAGAATACATTTTGAAAAATGTCATAACATTTATTTGCTGATTACATAGGTACATGTATACATACCTATAGTATTCGCCAGACAGCACTGTGTAGGTACTGTAGGTAGGTTCATTCGACAGATATTGTACATTTATTTGTCATCTCCAATGCCTCCACACGTTTATAAGAAATACTGACTAAAACGTTGCCTTAACTTTTCAGAGATAAATGCCAAGGCTAAGATATCGAGAGCGCGTCCTTGCAACCTAATCTAGGCTATTGATCATAGTTAGCACGGATTTAAAAGAGAGATGTACTTGATCAGTGTTCATACCATGAGCTGCCGTCGCGTTATTATGGCACTGGTCTCACTGCGAGTAAGCTAATAACTATCTCGGCTATAAACATGCACAAAAGATACGCACTCCCACGTAAAAAAGACACGGCGATACTCGTCCGGCGGTGATAGCTGATAGCTGGGCGAGTGTCGCCGTGTCTCTTTTATTTACACAGAAGTGTGTATCTTTTGTTCGTGTTTATAGCCGATAGTTCATAGCTTAGTAACTCGCGGTGAGACTAGTGCCTAACGCGGACTTACTTTCTATCCATCCCGCTCGTACATAATACACGAGCATTAGTGTGAGCGAGCCGGATAAAAAGTACATACCGCGGCGGCACGGCAGCTCATGATACGGCTATAGTTAGTTTAAAATTGGCTTCAAACTGCACACAGACAGAGATAGATACATTAGGTACCTACTTTAATAAATAATATGATTAATATGTACTCGTATGTATATCCTCAAAACGCCAACAGGTTTTGTAAATTTATGAAATCATAAATAAATGATCCTTGATCGCTGCGCTCCAAGACCAAGATCCTTGATGTAGCTCGGAAGGCAGCCAAGCTAAAGTGGGACTGGGCTGGACACGTCTGCCGGATGCCTAATGAGTTGTGGGGCAAAATCACCACAAAGTGGGAGCCCAAAAACTCGAATCGAGCATCTGGTAGACCACGCCGGCGATGGCGGGATGAACTGGACTCCTTCTTGAAGGAATGGCCAAACACAGCGCTTGACCGGGACCAGTGGAGAGATTGGGGGGAGGCCTTTGCCCAGCAGTGGGACACGTCAGGCTCCAAATAATAATAATAATAATAATAATAACTACCGGAAATATATCCTGAAGGACGGTACGGTCGACATTTGTCGGGCATGCCGCCGTCCCGGTGAGTCACTCAGGCATATTATTTCCGGTTGTTCTCAGATTGCTAACACCGAGTACTTGCACAGACATAACCTCGTAGCCAGTATTATACACCAGCAGCTTGCTCTTCAATACGGCCTTGTGGACGTCGAAGTGCCATACTATAAGTACACAACTGCACCAGTTCTCGAAAATGGTCGTGCCACGCTCTACTGGGATCGACCTATCATCACGGACAGGACTATTGTAGCCAATAAGCCTGATATCGTGCTGGTAGATCGATCACAGCGCCGGGCTGTGCTCGTCGACGTCACCATCCCCCATGATGAGAATCTCGTGAAGGCCGAAAAGGACAAGTCCAGTAAGTACCTCGACTTGGCCCACGAGATAACCGCCATGTGGGATGTTGACTCGACGATCATAGTCCCGATAGTCGTTACAGCGAACGGTTTAATAGCGAAGAGTCTCGACCAACATCTTAAGAGTCTCTCGCTAGATGGCTGGATCAAGGGTCAGATGCAGAAGGCAGTAATCCTGGACACGGCGCGGATAGTCCGTCGGTTCCTCTCTCTGCGACCTTAACCACCGGCAGCTTGGGCCCGCCCCGTTGCCGGCGGCACCCTAGGTTAGGTTTTTATAATGTGTTTATATTTTATATTGTTTTTGTATGTTGTATTGTATTTTACTTTTATAACCATATTATAACAACCTAGCCTAAGAGAATATTTAAATAAAGGAGATAATAATAAATAAATGAACTATACCATACGGCCCTACCTATTACCGGCACAACACTATCTAAAATAAAAATAAAACTATCAAATTATTTTATACGGATAATTTTCTAAGTAAAAGTATAATCTACGTGTAATTATGCTGTCCTATGTCGACTAACCTCAGTCAAGAGATTCGCCTGTATTAGATTTACACCCTGTGGAGTAGAGTAGGTATAGGTATCGAAAATCAATGTGTCAGTTGCAACAAAGAAACATTTTCGTTATTGCCGTCCATTTGGCTCCACAACAAGCTCCGAGTTGTAAACAATTCGCCCAACCCATACAATGTACACGTATTGTAATTGGAAGGTTAACTTGCGAATGGTGGCTGGCACTATGCGACACAAACACTCAAACAAAACAACATAGGTCTGTACGCTTTTCCCTTTTGTAGGTACTTTTCACTGTGATTAAACTGTAAATTCTTTCAGTTGCAATGCTATTGGAAAAGTTTGCTTTATTTAGAGGAATCCTGTGTATCTGAAAGTTTATTCATTACGTTTATTTCGCATGTACAATAGCACCTACGTAATATTTTTCATAGAATCCGTACAATCGTTAGCTCATTAAATGGTGTCTCTTATAAAGGCGTTGTGATGAAACAGCATTGATTGCGTATTAACCTATACTAAGTAACCCTGGGTACATATGGATGTATAAAATAATCTAGTCATTACTATGACTTCAGTGTTGTAATGGAATTAGCACCGACACTTACAAAAATCGTTGTCTTTCTTTTGGCTGGTCATGTTTGCACAATTCACTGTTACGGGTCTTGCGTTGAACACAAAAACATCGGAACTGTGTGATGCTGATGAGATCGTTATAATTCTTATCAGCTATTTAAAGTTTCAAGGTGTACCGTGAAAATGGCCCGCATCAGCTCGCTGTCATAAAACTTGTCACTATATTGACAAAAGATTGCTTATCTTTCTCTTATCTTCGTGACAGAGTTCGCGCACTTAACTAATTACCTAATGAGTCTAATGATTTTCCGTGTATCATTTACTGGGATTAAGACTATGTAGATCTTTCATTGGGCTGAGACGATTAGAAAGGCGTCTTTTCGTTGAAAGGAAAGTGAACATTATATTATTATGTAACGACTCTATTCAGTGGTATAAAAAGTCGAAAAGTGGTAGGTAGACCATATTTTTTGTTGACGATACCTATTGTATCAAAACTAGTAGAAAACCTTAAAAATACAATTTTTACAGGTACCATTTTTTTTCGTATCTTTCTAAGTGACTAAGAAAAAACAGTTTTTTTCTTTTTGCGTCTACGTAGCGTACCTAACTTTTAAAATCTCATTATCTTTGAATACGTTTTCTATAATTTAAGTACAAATATCTGTAAACAAATATTGCTTTCAGTAGTTTTAGTATGACTTTAACTAGTAGGTATAAGACGAAGGTAGTTAATACTTCTTAGTCTTACACTTCGCAAACGGTAAGACTTAGATGTCTGTAGGCTTATGAATCTTATGATGGTAGTACCGCGTCTAATCGTTTGTCGTCGTTGCCATCACGTTCTAACAAGTATGCAACATCGAAAATGACGCGTAACCCGATAAATGGATAAAACGGGACCATCATAAGCCAATCTACATCAATCTATAAAGCTTGATGTGGTCGTCCAGGCATTCCCAAATTTTACCACAAGGAGAGAATTTTGGCGAGGCTTTAATGTAAAAGTTACATTGTTTTTTTTACTGAACTAGCTACTTATTTACGTTGTGCACATTACACAACAAAATAGTTAGCATATTTGACGGTCAGGGCCCCGCTCGCGCTCGTCTCTCGTCGCGCCGCATCTCGGTCAAAGAGAATTCCAACAGTAGCCAAATGTTCGACCGTGTGGCTCCCTAGTGTAATGAATGGCCAGTTAAAACGTTAGTATGTTATTATAAACTGACATAATATACCGCGACTATCCCGAAATACCGGTGGCGGAAAATCGCAATCGTCTTGGAACGACTCTACATTTTTTTGTGACTGAATCATTGTAATCGATTTTTCTTGTTTGTAAAATTCCCGCTTCATGAGTCAAACCTTGACAATAATAATTTAGTATCGTTAATGTATTAAATATTACAATCAAATAAAGTATAAAGCTAATATATTTTTTGTGGAACCATTCGGATTTTTGTTTGTAGGTACAGTGTGCAGTGTTTTTAAGTAGTAAAACTACTATGTATATAAATTATAAATATTAACTGTCATAATACCAAATTTACTATACCCTCTTGATTACACCGAGAGAGAAAACATTCTAGATAATGTAATTTAGGTGATATATTTGTTTGTAAAAATTATCGTTGTAATTTTGTAAACATCTATCTAACTTTTGCTACAATATTGTATTGGTTTTCCGCGATACAGGCGCAGCCTAGTGCGGAGACATCTGTAACCCCCTATAATGTAATTTACGAAATAAAGGCATATTATTATTATTATATATTATTACAAATAAAAAATACCAAGATTCTTTGGTATTTTAGCTGTGCACTAACTGCATTCAATGCGCTCTGCTGTATCGTTCTACGTGCAAGCGATATGTAAGATATCTTTGTAAATATATTCTGAAAGCGTGTTTTATCAGAGATCTTCAGTCGCCTTTACAAGTATCTAAGCTTCAAGTAAGCACCTTAGCTCAGATACGAGCATGTTTATGCTCGTGGCGAAAAATATCTCCCGTGCTATCGAATCGTAGCAACAGGAATGATAAATAAATCGCCATTTATTAGGATACCCGCTAGATAAGAAAAACAAAGACCTGTTTTTTTTTGTAAAGTATCATCATCATCATATAAGAAACACGTTCTGCTGGACATAGTTAAAGATTGCTACAATTATATCCTGGGCCACCCGCATACAGCGGACTCCAGCGGCCTTCATTACTCCCCCTTGCAGGAGGCCTACTTACAAACGTTGTGTCTTCTAGTACAGATGTGGGGCAAAATATTTTTTCAAAGAAACGTCAGTTTTTATTTTTACGTCTCAATTAGCTTCAGTGCAATGAAAACCAACTCAAGTCAGTTGAAAACCAAATTAAAAGAATTTTGCACAACGATTACATTAGCGCTTACCTGCTACGTAAAACAGTATATCACGCTCGCACTGATATTTATGTACAATTGGAGCGAACGTGATGGTCTACTTTACGTATCGAGATATTAAACGCTAATGTAACAGTAACTTGGCAACTCATGACTCATGACCAGAACGGCTAGTTTGATAAACGAAAGAACGCGGGACTCTTTATTTTGAACGAATAAAAATAATGTTACATCTTTTTATATAAAGATTTTCATAGCTATTCTTAAAGCATCCCTAAAGTGCTTGAAATTTAAGTAAAACAAGGTTCGCTGGGGCGGCAGGTGTTTAAATACCGTCTCCATTAAACTGAAGCTTAGTCCAGGGACATAGCTCGAAGTATGCAGTAAGTTGGATTATGTCCGCTGAACCGTGCTCGAGGCTAACTCTGCTCTGGTGGTTTTCAAATAAAATATAACAAGAATTCTTTTACAAGTTTAAATCTCTTTGACACAGACGTAGCGCCGCTATGAACAAAGAATAGATGGAAGTCGCACGCCATACAAACTCGTCTTTGAAAATAGATATTAATTAAGCGCCGCCCAGCTCGGAACAATGAGGGTTTTCGATATTATTTCAGCCACCAGGCGGTGCTACGTAGGCATGAAGTCCAAGCAACTGTCAGATTCATACTGTTCATAGGTACTGATCATAAAATATCGAAATTCTATAATACCTATTTGGAAATTTATTGATAATGTAATGGATTACGACTAGTAAACGGTCGCTGAACTGAAGATTGAGCTCTAAAACAGGGGCGCAAGGTCATTGGTACTATGGTACTAAAGAAAATTACTAGAACTTTGTTCATTTCATGGGAATTGACATGGCACTATTTTTTTATTTGGTTTAGATAACAATATTCCTAAAGTAATAGTTTTAAGAATAAATAAACCTAAAAATATATAGAAAATTAAATACGCGTATTTATTATGACAGTTCGTTGGACTTTACGCCACAGTGCTACCATCTCACCATCCCATAGCGGCAGAAAAAGTATCGAAAACCCGCATTGAACAAGTGTTTTTGGGGGCATTTTTGACTTTTTTATGAGATGATGTTTAGTTTCCAATGTTTGATGAATGGATTAAAATCTAGCGTGAAAATGAAATACAAGTGCACCGGAATTTTTTTAATATACTAAGTCGAAACAGTAACTAAAAGCGTGACAGAGTTGTATGAAACAAGACAACGAAAATAATTTTGACCCACAGTCATAAAAGTATCTGTCATACACGACACTTTCTTCATGAGATATGCATAAGAGCGTGACGTAATATCCTCGCCTCAATATTTACAAAAATGAGTAGAACACTGTTATAGTGAGGCAGCGATATCTTATACGTCTAATATGCTTTCCTTGTTTAAGCTATTATTGCTGGGTCGCGTTTTATAAAGTTACAATTTACAATTTCGCTGTTTGCCTCTCCTTCTAGCTAATATGTGCGTGCGTTAGAGAGGCAAACAGTGAAATTGTAAATTGTAACTTTATAAAACGCGACCCTGGTGGTGGTTGTTGAATGTATCTAACATATAATTGTAAAACGCTAATTTGATAAAATAATATTAAATATTAAATAATATTAAAATAAGATAAAATAATAATGAAATAAGGAACGCACAATCTCCTTCTTCTTTTAAAAGACTCCTCAAACTAAATTTTTTGTCTGATCTGTGATACTTTTATCTGTTCTGTTTTTGTTTTATAATGTTGGCATCGTTAAACTTATTTATACAGGGTGTTTGGTTAGCGATGTCGGAGCTTTTAAGGGCTTAAACTACAATCAATTTCATCGATAAATTACCAAAAAATTTTTTTTTTGTGCCAACGATAATTAAATGGCGGCCATTTTAAAATTTCAAACAGACGAATACGGGCGCACGTGATATTTCTGGAATTATACGTTTGTTATCGGTCCCATCCTTGCAAAAAAAATCTTGTTAAAGAGCTCATTAGACAAGCAAACTAACTAAGCTAATCATTTGATTCAACTATTTGAACAACAAGGCTAAAAAAAAATTTTTTTATTAAAAATAGTAAAAAATTCACCTTAATTTTCCAAATAATTTTATTTTGCATGAAAACTAGGTCGTTAAGATAGGTTTTTGGTGTTGTTATTTGTTAGTACAGGATGTTAGCTAAAACACAACACCATAATTACAGTTATACCGAATGGGTCAACACAACTTAAACCTATTTACCGTAAGTCCGGACCAATTTACGAAAATGGACACTGTAATGAGATGTTTGGCTTCACTCAGTGTTCGTTTCCATATGACCTTTCGTTTTATTTATCATGCTTTTAAAACACTTCCTAGGTAGAGGTAACTGTGGTGGGAGTTTTTTATATGTCATTATTTTAAAATAACACCTTTAAAGTAAGTACAATCGCCATCGTATATCAGAGTGGACACGGTGCTTACAAATATCTGAGCAGGTCTGTATTGTTATGGCGTCAAGGTGCATTCAAACCAAAAGAGCATTCTTACCCCCCACTCTACGAAATTCGATCGTTACGCAAAACGTGATTGGTTGATTTCGTAGAACGGGGGATAGAACAGCGAATGCTCTTTTGGTTTGAACGCACATTTAGAGTGCGTGTTCAGATGTTTTTGAACGCCGGTCCGATATATCTGACGCTGACTGTACCTACTTTTTTTCTATTGACTCTACCGATCCGAGGATTGGGAATTTTCAGTGATAAGAACAAAAATATAACACCGAGTGATGGTCTGGAAGTATTATAATTTTGTTTCGGATACGACAAAATCTAAAAGAAAAATAAAGATCGGTGTCCATGGGCGACGTTAATCGCTTTCCATCAGGCGATTCGTCTGTACGTTTGCCACCTATAGCATAAAAAAAAAAAAATCGGTCTAGGTAACTGGCCCAGACAGGGTAGCATGCACTAAGCAGGGACGAGTAGATAAAATAAGTAAGGATTTTACCCAGCAGTGGGACACAATATAGACTATAAAGACAGTTATGTTGACATTTCATAGTAAACAATACTTTTTGCATAATTTCAATTTCCCTACAAATGTTTAAAATGTAAAAATCCTTTAAAATAATACATATAATGTATGTTTTCAATTAGTATAAGCACAAACTAATATAATATACATTAATCATACTAGTTACCGTTCCATATAACATATAATTTAATCACTAATTTTATTTCATATACTCTTCATAATAAATACAAATAAAATAACCATTAACGACTCAAACAACAACCTAAATAAAACAAACCAGAGAACCCCTCAGAAATAAATATAGAAATAAATATAGAACAAGAACCGGTAGGTTAAGTTGTTAAACTTCTACCCGAAATATACAGGGTGAAACATGAGTCGTGAACAGTAATACGTTTTTCTAACTCTATAAACAACTAACAATTGAATGCCCCCAGAGTTAGAAAAACGCATTACTGTTCACAACTTATGTTTCATCCAGTATATGTTTTTTTTTTAAATATTAAAGTATTTCAATTGAATTGAATTGAATGGGTTAAGTTAGGTTAGATCTGCGACACCTGCAGAAATAAACTGCTACCAGTAAAGTAGATTAGGTTAAAACTTCGACCGCCACTGATATCCAATCTGATACCAGGAAAGTAGGTAAAGTTAGGTTAGAATTACGACCCCAAATTATTTAAATTTACATGAATTATATTAATTTAATATTATGTCATTGTATTGTTATCGCAAACAATGTTATCATAAATCAGAAATTGAATGTACCTATACGGCCTGAACAATATAGCATTATTTTGTATAGTTACGTTTTATTAGTTTTATTTACTTATAGTTCGGGAAATATTATTTGACCGACTCTTATCTTACTTACGACCTTTTGTTTTGCATCTAGTAAGAGTTAACGCAAAACAAAAGGTCGTAAGTAAGATAACAGTCGGTCAAATCATATTTCCCGAACTATACCTCCGTCGTTTAGTAAAACCCTACTATGCACACTTTCTTCATAAATAGTTATCTACTAAAATCGCTTTGCTTAGGAAACGTCTACTGTCATAAATAACTATAAAATCTTTGCAACTCACGGTTGAGCAAAGCTTAAGTCTTCTACGCACACTATCATAAATAATGATAATTTTGTAACTCACAGTTGAGCATAGCTTCGCTTAGGAAAATTCTTCTACGCACACTATCATAAATAACTATAACTTTGTAACTCACTGTTGAGCATAGCTTCGCTTAGGAAAATTCTTCTATGCACGCACACTATCATAAATAACTATAACTTTGTAACTCACTGTTGAGCATAGCTTCGCTTAGAAAGATTCTTCTACGCACACTATCATAAATAACTAGGTATAAAAAATTGTGTTACTCACTGCTGAGCAAAGCTTCGCATAGGAAAATTCTTCTACGCACACTATCATAAACAACTAGGTATAAAAAAAAATTTTACTCACTGTTGAGCATAGCTTCGCTCGGCGCAGGTACGACTGGTCGCTCGTCGACCGGCGATTGTCTTTTCTTACTCTTCTTCTCATCTTCTTGCTGCAAAAGAAGACACCCGATATCATCACAATCCATTAAACTGAATTTAAAAAAAACACCGGAAAACAAGCCGCAAGTGTTATTTAACAATAAAATGTAATAAATATCCGGCCTACACCGAGCTCTTTATCAATTTTACTACTCTTATCAACTTTATCGGACAACAATTGATCAGCATTTATCGAAAACATAATCTATTACCGGGAAATAAAATAATCAAAGCCGCCATCATTCATGTTCACGTGCCGTTTCTGTATCATTCGTTTTCGAATATTTTTATTATGAATTTATGTTATAAATAAAAGAAAAATATATAAGAAATTTACAAATTTATACATAAAATAAAAGGATTCATGGCAAGCAAAGGATTATATTAAGCGGCGTCAAACAGTCAAAGAACCCGCGCGACGAGGTCGAGGCAGAGGTGTCACGCAATAAACGTTTATCTGCAATTCAATCTGCTAGCCTGAGTACAGTCAAAGGCAAAATAAGGTGTATAATAAATATGCTCAAAAATATGTCCCAGTGCACTTTAATTTTGTGTAATAAGAACATCGTAACATATTTATGAGAGGATTCTTTTGATACAAATTTTTGCACTTGACTGTACCACTCCAAAAATCACAGAGCACCTGTTATTTAATTATTTCAAGGTATTATCATGATCATTACATATACCTATATTGAATATATATTAAACTGAAAAAATCTGAGGAAATCAAGGTTGGCAATGGCAAGCCTTATTTTTAATTATCTACTAGATACTCTACTAAGCTACTCAAACATAATTTACCTACAGGTATACTTTGTTAATTTATTGCGTCGATCATACGCATACAGTGCAGGTAAACAACGACATAAGCAAACACGCCAACACATGAAACTACACCACAATAAAAGAACGTAAGTGCACAAATTTGTGATCCCTTTCAGTCTATATTTATAGTGAGATGAGACATAATACTCAGTGCATTCCGTGCAATTTATGGCTCCCTCGCCAACTTTAAAGGTCGTGTCGCAGTCACCGCTATCCGCACATAACATGTAATTGACATTGCACTATCTTATCTAACAAGATGATCCACCTACTACTTCAATATTTTATGAGATCGTTTATGCAATAATCGCTTGATTTACATTAGTAAGTTTCAGTAAGTTATAATTTGGTTCCTTGAATAACAGTAGTTTTTATTTTAATCTGAACGTTTTATTAAAATATACTCCAAAGGGAATTGAACAAATACGCACACTTTATAGGAAAATATAACACTTAATCTTTCATCGTTTTAATGTCGCCGCGAGCGAGAAAACATAAGTATCCTTAATAAAATGTGTCATGTGTCGTATGTGTATTATTTATTAGGGGTTAACACCACTGACTCGTATCTATATGCCAGACAAATTATAACAGTGCGAGTAGTAGACAATTGGACATTGATTATGATTTACAACGTGGACTTTGTTTGACAGCACTTAGCCACGACAAGGATTTGGCGCAAAAACGATGCTTCCTTCCCTTCATTTGTTTAATACATGACAATGACTGGCACAACGCTGGTGCCAGTTCCCGCACCTACTTAGGTATACAGTTAGGAGTACATTTTAACGAGCCCTCTGATCCGAGCCAAGGCTTCGGGAAACGGAAGCACGCTTGCTCTGGCAAAGATTCCAGTACATTCCAATGTAAAGGTATCGTTCCACATGTTCTACTTTGATATTTTATTTTTAAACTTTGTGGGAAAGTATTACTATTCAGTTTATAGTTCAGATAGGTGCGTACACTGCAGACGTCGTGAGGTTTCGGGGCCCATATCAACAAATCACATTCGTCATAAATGCAAAGAAGTACCTACAACGGTTTTTGCGGCAAGGCATATGGAGAGATGGTGCGTTACTGGTGTCTTTGTTTATTTCGACGTGGGTAATCGCTATAATATATTACATTCTCGGTCATTCCTCAAACAATTACTTTGATCGCCCGGAGTGTTGCCAAAGAAATTATGTTAATTTATCTCTGACTGGCTACGGCATCATGAACTAAAGTGATGCGACTATTTCAGGCAAATTGGTTTGATGCTCAATACATCCTCAATTATGGCCACGAGGGACCTTGATTAGACGTAGGAAGCTTAGGTAGAATGCGCGGTTGAAGTTAGCATAGAAATAGCTGGTGTCGCGCTTGGCACGGCATCAAATCGCGACACGGCCAGTAAACACCCGGCGCCCGCTCAGCTACGATTCACTTTGAGAAAAAATATGACATACTACAGTCCTCAGATGCCACGGCTTCGACACGGGCACCTCTCTCGGTAAATAAACTGTGAGCACAAAGCACGCCCGCCATCAAAGATGGTCCTAAATCATGCAGCATAATTGTTAGGTAAACACTCTTGTCGCCTAACACTTCAATGGAAAGCTAAATTTACACACACTATTTCAGGGGCCGCTATTTTGCGCGAATATATTTTAGAAATTGGAGTTGTTTATGCAACTCGAAAATCATTTATCACTATCTCGAATGCATCGCAAATTCAGTTGGAGAGCCGTGGAAAATTCATTAAGTAGTTATTATTCAAAACAAAATTTTCCCTAACGCGAATAACAATTATCACATTTAGTTTCTTCTTAGCATGGACCAAAGATAGCTAATATAGCCACAAACCACTTACTCGATGATTTGTGGTACAGATTTGTAATAAATAGTTGGCAAGCGACTACGTATAGATAATTTGGGCGTGTATGATGCGATCCTCAAATAATTTTAATGATTATATTCATCTACTTACTATACTACCTGTTACTATAATAATGCCTGATTTACGGACTACAATTCGGATTCATTGAGATAAAACCCATGATATACGTAAATGATTAGCTTCTATTTAGACACTGTAAAAGTATGTAGGCGTGAATTTACTATAGTTAATATGAGATGTTTATCGTACAATATAATGTACCTATACCTATATTCATATGTGTCATGGAGTGTTTACAAACAAAGACATACCGTAGGTATGGGAAGCATACGCCGTTTTGAATACAATTTTATGAGTTTTACATCCATATTATGGATCATAGATAATTCTACTCGTAAGTCCATGTACGAAAATGTATTTTTACATGTGTACAAATGTGTTTTTTTTTATTATGTGTTACACAGACACACGTACTTACTCCACGGAACAGGTAGGCTACCTAATATAGCCTATGGAGATCAGCCAAAGCAGTGTAATTTTTGTATTCCGTTATTATTACTTTTTTATTTATTAGTCACTTTAATACAGGATATTACACTTGTCCTCGCGATATCGTGTGTCGAGTAATTAATGATGGGAATAAGTTTATTAGCGAATACAAGACGGTCTGGGATCCTAAGTATTCCAAAAGTCCTATTAAGTGCAGCACGGGAATGTTACGTAAATGCAGCAATTAAAGGTATCACAATTTCACAGAACACGCTTAGGTACAAGTATTTTGAGTATGTAGTTACTCTCAAATCTCTCAACCAATTGGAATCCTAGGCCAGTCTAGAACCATGTCAAAATGACAAATGACAACTACAATAATTGATAATGATAATGTTACTTTGACGTGTTACCTGAGTAAAGCTGCATTTTTGGTATGTTATTTAGACACCATAGGGCAGTATAAAACCACATTTTGCAAGCAAAAAAAAGTTGTGCTAGCTGCGTTATACGAGAAAAACTGTGAAATTTACTGTCTATTTTTAGTTTCTGATTTTTAATTAAAAAAGTCTTACGTTTTTTGACAATATGTATCAGGTAACGTTTAAAGATGAATGAATTTGTAACAAGATGAGATAACATGCATTACCGTAGGTCTTACAGTTTCAGAGATTCGAGACTTCAAATTGTACCCTGTTTTGTAAACTAGATAAAATGTTGAGTTTTGCTAACGTTCTTGGTTTAATATCGCCTTACCTAATTATGCTACGAATAACATGAAATAATTATCTTATAGCGCAATTAATATTCTTTCATTTAAGGGTAGAATCTGGTCAGTAAACTTTGTAATTGAAACTAAAAACGCGAAATTCAAAAAGCAGGAGGTCCGCTATCTAAGTTTTTCATACAAATGGCAAGTCGTGTTGCAAAGCTGCACTTTTTGTGTATGATAAAGGCTCTATAGGGATGTACGAAAATGCATATTACCAGAAGAAAAAAAAAAGGATTTAGGTATAGGACGTAAAAAACTGAAAAAAAAATAGGACTTTTTTTAGTTTTTGACGTTTAACTAAAAAACTATAACTTTTTGATACTAATTGCTATAAAACTATGAAAGAATATTAAATTTGAAAGGATTTGAGCTACCTTGCATTACCCTAAATTATATAGATTTAGAGATACGACATTTCAAAATGTGCCCTTCATTAAGTTAAGAAAATAAATGCATGTTTTGAAGCTTCGTATACCCCCAACTATAAGACTTACAGTAATTGTTATCGGCTCAATTTATTCCAAATTTAATGTAGTTATTATCTACAATTACTTTTTTTTCTTAGCGCGAACGTTTTGCCAATATTTAGTGAATAGCTTTAACGTAACCTAAAATTTGTTTATGTTTTGATAAAAGGGCACTTTATGAAATGTCGTACCTCAAAATATATATAACTTACGGTGATGCAATGTAGCTCAAATCCTTTCAAATTTCATGTTCTTTCTTAGTTTTATAGCAATCAGTATCAAAAAGATAATAGATTTTTAGTTAAACGTCAAAAACTAAAAAAAGTGCGATTATTTTTCCGTTTTTTACGTCCTATGCCCAAATTATTTTTTTGTTTTTCTTTTAATATGCAGTCTTTTATAATATACCAAAATTGCATCTTTGCAACTCGACTTGCGATTTGTATGAAAAACTTAGATAGCGGGCCTCCTACCTTTGGAATTTTGGGTTTATACTTTCAACTACAAAATTCTTTGACCTAATTTTACCCTTAAATTAAAGAATATTAAGTGCGCTTAAGGTAATTATTGCATGTTTTTCGTAGCATAATTAGGTGAGGTGATATTAAGTCGAAAACGTTAGCAAAACACAAAATTTTATCTAGTTTACAAAAAGGGGTACTTTTTAAAGTCTCGAATCTCTGAAACTATAAGACCTACGGTAATGCATGTTAGCTCAACTTGTTGGAAATTCATTAGTCTTTAAACGTTTGTTTACATATGATATCAAAAAACGAAAGGTTTTTTAAATAAAAATCAGAAACTAAAAAATGGCCGTAAATTTCGCAGTTTTTCACGTACTACCCAGCTAGCACACCTTTTTTTTGCTTGCAAAATATGGTTTTATACTGTCCTATGGTGTCTAAACAACATACCAAAAATGCAGCGATACTACTTGATTTGCGAGTTTAGCGTAAAATTATGTACGATTTGACCGTACTAGAGTGGCCTAGGCACTGAATTAGATCTGGATAGAAGAAACAAGTTCATTCATTTGTATGGCGGCCGAGCGTGTCAGATTTTGTACTGAAGTTGTTAAAGTTCGTGAAATATAAATTGGTAACTTTCTACCTACATTACAGTAACAATAAACGTTCAATTTATATTTCTCGAACCTTACTTGCCTATGATTTTAAATATGGCTCAGGCCCATGAGATGAGTGTTCATATTTTTTTGTGTTGTTGCAATTAATATTACTTAAGGAGGAATTATTAATGTTTTTGTTCACTTCAACTTACAAAATTTGACGCCTGAAAGCTGCAAGCTGCGATTAAAGACGGACAACCCAGTAGATTTTACTGAGTTCATTTGACACGCTAAATAGATACGTTTGCTTGATCTATGGTATATATGACATCTGTGGGCCTAGGGTTTCGATTGGTCGAGTGTACATTCGTAGTCGCCATCAGATACATTAGAGCGGCCAGGTTACTCAAAAATACTTGAGCAGGCTTATATTGTCCTAGCATTAGAGATAGGTATTTTCGAGCACCGCTTTGGCACAAGTGATGGTGATTGGTGACTGTATAATTCATATTACACGCCTACACGTGTTGTTTAAAGACCTACTAAACCTACTATCCAAAAGAAAAGTTTAAGGTCAATTCAAATTTTCTCATAAAATCACTGCATACATCGACCAACAGATTTTGAACGTAGGAAAATGATCACAAATTTGTACTCGTACACACACACAAAACAGAAAAAAATTTTGTTCTGTGTACACACACGACCGAAGGGAGTAAGTATCTTAAATCGATACGAATTGCGAGTTACTTGTTCACCATATGCATTGCACTACGTTATACAGTAGGTACGCTGAAGTACATATAATGACATATGTATTAATTACATGGTTTTATGTCACTCTGAATGCTCATCATCGCGGTAATACTATAAAATACATAAAAAAACTCGTTAGTCATTAACGAAGCCTGCGAAGTGGTTTAAAAAAAGGATTAATATAATTTAGTATTTTTTTTATAAAACCATGTGCTTAGTGAGCTAAGTACGGTCGATATCAGATATATCGGAGTAACTACTGTGGTAATGTGTTAAAATATCTTAACGTGCACTATAACGCCAGACTTTCTCAGATATTTGTAAGTACCCTGGCATCTTCGATATGTCTGATGGCGACTGAACTAGGTGAAGCTTTACGACGAAGACAAAATTTTACCTTTCTTCTACTTCTTGACGTAGTCGCCATTCCCTGTAACAAATAAGAAATGTTACTCTATGTTTAGTTTACTCACTCTCGCGAACGTGAGAAAGACGAGGCGAAACGACAACAGTATGGAACCGAAATCCGATTCAAGAACAAAAATCTCATGTTCTATACATTTTCGCCTACAAATATTTCAGGTTTTGTATGGAAACTATGGAACATCAGATTTTTCTTACCTCAGAATTAACACCTTAAAGTTTGACCGACGAATAAAAAATCACCTTGTATTTTAGTCTCTAAATATGGCCAGGAATATATAAACAAATCAAAACTCTATTTAAAAAAAAATGTAGTGACTACATCGGTATCGCCCAATAACGATAAGGAAATACGTAAAGGACCGTGAGAAAATGGCTGGAACATATTTTCAACGCTCGCATGAAAACAACTAACACATGTGGGTTTTTAAGAAACAGTTCTAAATATGGATGCTCATAATTTAGCTTTCGAATAAAAGTCACCACACAACTCAGAACCGAAATGTACAAAATAACAGTACCTATACCTGCTTACTGCGTATATAAACGTGTACACTGTAACAACGTTTAAATATGTACTATACCGTTCGCCAGTACATACAAAAAAATAAACAAATATGGCTGCCTTTCAGTCTTTGAGTTTTTGACACATATCGTTAAACACGTTCGTAGATAATTTTTTATGTTAATACTAGGTACTATAAAATATCAATACTTAATTTTAACTACCTATAAATTAATGTGAATTCAAATTTTAAGATTTTAAGTTGATGATAGGACCAAAATTGTGTTCTGAAAGTGTGTGATTATGAAATAATGGTAGGTTTTAGGTTTGTTTACATTTTATCGTTTTCTACTGGCGGACGGTATACTACTCGAATTTCTCACATGTATTTTTTCTACGGTGGTCGGTGACACATGCATGTCACTGGCATAGGAGTACTATGAGATAATTTCGATCGGTGCAATATCTGCGATCAGTAAAAGTTGGTCACTATGATAAAGAAGCGTTTCTTTATCATAGTGACCAAAGTGACACTCTTAACTTCTTAAGCACCACTTGCACAATATTATTCAGGGTTAGGCTACACGAATCAAGAAAATACGTTCACCCCAGACCCCAGGTGCTGTTTTTACTGAGCGCTAATACTATACCGATCGATATTATCTCATAGTACTCCTATGTCAGTGATACGCATGTGTCACCGAAAAAATTGTACTCTTATGCTGGCGACACAACACTTGTGTCAAAATGTAAGTACCTATATCTATTCCAATGTCAAAGAAGTACGAATTTGATTTATGCTAGTGGCATAGGAACAAGGTTGTTTTGATCACGTATGTGTGTCATTCTCTAGCAGTCAGATTTTTGTTGATCACAGACGTTGTGTCATTGGTGTTGAACGTGTTAAGCCCGTGTTAATAGGCTAAACCTAGATCATGTAAGTGGAGCTTAGAGGTTAATTAACACTAATTTGTCAAAGTACAGAGGCGCCAACTTCTAAATTAGTTTTTGAGCATTAGTCTCATCGGTGTGACAGAGACGGATGATCGAAATTCACGATTATCGAATTTCATCGTAGTTTATAGGTATTAATTTGATTCCACACTGTTCCAAAATCGCATGAATACAATGTATCATCCATTCTTTAGCCTTTACCTGACACCATTGAAAATGTATAGGTACTAGACCATTTAATCACATTGTCGAAAATTCCAAAGTGAATTCAGCTATTAGGTCATTGACTTTTTCACACCTATATGCCGTGTGGTAACGGCAGTAAGAATACATTTGTCACCACCCCAACTTCTGCGGGTGTCGTAAGAGTCGACTAAGGGATTGAAGTGTCACTGACCATTTTACAAGATTGATGATGGGCAGCAGCGTCATCATAGTGGACACATTACTGCGATCGCCAATCCGCTTGCCCAGCGTGGCGATTATGGGCATTTACCTCCTAATGCGTCTATACGCATAGTTAATAGGAGAGGCCTACGTCCAGCAGTGGACTAACATAGGCTGATGATGAGGCATTAGAAAACATGTATGTAAGAATTTATGATATTTATGATGGATTGAAAAATATGACTTGAATTAAAAAAAACTGTCTCAACAACCAAATTTAACGCGTAATATTATGTGTGCCAATATTATTTTACTAAATAGGTGCGCGCGGTCTGAAATCCACTTATTTTCTTATCCACCGCAATTGTCAAAAATAACCTATAGTACCTAGGTACCTACCTAATATGCAATTGCCATAATTTACACGACACAAAATAATATTTTTACTAATTAAGTAATTCTAAGCTACGTACTTTACTACGATCCTTCAAGTTAAGTGCTACGGCGTAGCTAGCTACGGCGCTACGAAACGCGATACCACCGACGGCCAGGGTCATTGACCCGACATAAACAATAATTACTAGAGGTTAACGCAACTAATCACTTACCGCTTTTAAACTAATTGTTCTTGTCGTTTCAACTGAATAAAATCTAAATTAAGTCACCGCTCAGACAATTTTAGTTAATTATTTATAATGAAGCGTTTACGGTTACGTCACAGGTATTATTGAACGAAACGCGAGTTGCGAGCCAAGTAAAATGAGGCGGTTTAACGTGGTCATTGTCAGGGTTCTCGGTTCATGCAAGGTAAACGGCGGTCACTTACAAGAGTGCGGCGGATAGCGAGCAGCAGCCACGCGCAGGGCAGACACGGCGGCCTGCGCCGGCGCCGGCGGGAGCGCGAGCGGCGGCGCGCGCTCATGCTTTATCTAACAGACTCGCGCATACAATGCCTCGCTCGTAACAATCTGCTCGCTGCCAATAGCTTATTTATCACACTCACTCGACTACTCTGCCAAACGGTAAAGCTATTACTACGACGCTTTCATATTGCTGATACTGCAACAATGAGCTGGCTATAAATAAAAAAAAACACTTACAGATTTTCTTAACCGCCCGAAACAGTTACGTATGATTTTCAACATTTGAACCCAGCGGAGCGTAGTGATGTGGTATAGTTTTCGTTAACCTGGCCGTGTTCTCGAAACGGTACAAGTTCCGATCAGAAATAGAAGGAGCAGTGGCCGACTTCCCCGATTATCTTCTATTTATAATCCCGACCGGCTGTTGTGGACTGTGCAATTACTATCTCTCGGCACTACAGAGATGACTTTGAGCGAAAAAATTGCGTCGCGCTCATGTTCCTGTTTACAAATATTCGTTTTCGTCGAAAACGCGTCGCCATGAATTCGCAACTATTTCAGTTCGACACACAAAGCGAGCGGCGAGGAGCGCGACCTCGTCAAATGAAAAGGGGTCGCGTGTAGGTGCCGACGAGTTTTTTGGAATTTATACGCGAAAATCATTTATTACGCTTTCTCCGAAAAGTATAGCGCGACGGATATGTAATGAGACATTCTGATCATATTTGGCGTGCCGCCGCACATAACATTTGGCACAAAGTCGACTATACCTATGCATGTTGAAATGGAATCCCGGGTCGTACCGCAAGTAGGTGGGATTCTTTCAATCGTGTCGAGCATCGTCCATTGATTCAAAGTCGTTCGCGCCAGACCAACCGTGTCGCCGAGATGTAACACAGCTATTTGGAATATTACATCTGGACCACGACATAATTAAGTTTTCCGTCAGGTCATGTATTAAATCTATCTCGTCGTTATGTCATACCAAATCTGATAAATCTTCTTGTGACAAAAAAAATTGCCTTCATTCATGAAACCAAATCGCACGTGCCTATCGTGATTCAAATCCATTGTTGTATTAGTCATTTCATTAGGTACTTAGACTAAAGCACAACCTATGTTTGTTACGCAGCAATACCTACTAGGAATAGGTTAAATTTTAAAGTTAAAATAACATAAAAAAATAAAATAAAAAATACGATTTCATTAGGTTCCTTCATAGATACTTTACGAAAAATGTGTAAGTAGATACGTAGATGTAGTAATATTGCTGACACAGAAGCCTAAAAAGATAAAATCTAATTACATCGCACCTACATATTCCAACAAGTTCACAAACAACTATTTACGACAGGCGATTTTTAAAAGGCATTTCAGTATTCCACGTATCTTTGAGTCGGGTCGGCAATACCCGATATTGAAATGTCAGGAGCCCAAGTATGTGCAGCTTGGGCGCGTGACGCGATCGATGCGAACCTTGCGGTGGACCTAACCTTGCCCGCAAGTCACCGAGCCTTGTTTGCGACTTGCGTAGCCACACGTTTGACAAACGGCCATACGTAGAATAGTACATTGTGCATCAAGGGAGGTAATTACTAACGAAAGTGTTACGAAATTACTAACGAGAGTGTTAGAAGACTTTTATGACTCGAGTTAGTAATTCCGTTTACTGACCGTGATGCATACAATGTTTTTCATCTCACTTGCCAACTATAAAATAAGTTTTAAGGCATAATATTATTAAATGACTAATTTATATTACTCCCTAGGGAATTTCACTTTTCTATTACTCCCGCTACGCGCGCAAGCAACGGCGCGCTTAGACAGCAAGTGTGATGAAAATTAATTTGCGTTTCTCTTATGGACTTAGTGAAAGTTAAGAACAACAAAACCTAATTTTAAAATTTTTTCTCGTAACATTTAGTCCTTAGATATTTTTCGTGCGAATGTAATTATTACTATAAAATGAAAATGTAAATTTTGTGTTTTCGACTATTCACTTGAATGGAATGCGTTTCACAAAAAAATGTTACAAAGAATTTAATAATCACATTTTTTTATTTACTAAATCATCAAATTGAAGAATTATGTTTGTTGTGTTCTTATTGTTGTTATTTCTCAGACAGCATTTTCACGGAATGTTGTTTCAAGATTTTTTAGGTATAATTTTAGGTTACAGTATATTTATTCGAACCTATTGAATCTTTCAACTATGATTTATTTGATTAGAGAGATATCATTACTAAGAAAAGAACAAACGTCTGGTAGAAATTTTGGTTAGGAATTACAGGTTAGTAAAACCTAAAAAATACTGTTAAAATGCCCCCATCTGCTGCACCGCTACGTAATTACTATTTCTTATGATGGATATGTGAAATACTTCGTGTCCAAAGTATGATGTTGATAGCTGATTAATAAGTTAAATAATAAAGCTAAAAGGTATATTATCACGATAAATTATCAGAAATTACAAGCTACTAAAGCATTGTAGGTACTTTCTGACAAATAAATTGAATGAAATAAATACCATTCTTCAGTTGAAAGTAAAAAAAGATAAACAAATATGGCTTACTTTCCATAGCATTTAACTTCTTTGACACATATCGTGAAACCCATTCGCAGATATAAATAAATACTAATAAATATCAACAATTTTAACAAAGAAATATGTGGAGTTCAGGTTAAAGGTTTTGAGTTGGTGATAAAAGCAAATGTTCTGAAAGTGCGCGATTATGAAATAATGCACGTTTGCAGGTTTGTTTACTTTTTTTCAGCAAAAAAATGTTCTTAAAGACCCTTATTCACATAACATTTAACAAATAAATACTACATATTATAAGAAAATAAGGCTTTAATAATTTACCATTTTTTCCACGACAATAGCCCCTAGGCTATTGGGTAAATTACTTGTACTTTTAGTAGTAGTAGTAGTAAATTGTGAATGTAAAACTACACTTAAATAAATATCGCTTAGATCAATGAACCCAAATCAAGGAAAGCTTTTGCTACCGATACCTACTACGAAACCATGTCATAAATTTGAAACAGCCGTACTCATATCGAGAATCGAACCCACGCCACTAACTTTGCACACTGGGTCACTTCTGACTACGGTACGAATCGAAGAATGTTAAATGTTTAGTTTTTTGTTACACCACATTTTTAAATCATAATACATGTATAAATAGGGGTAAACGACTATTTAACAAGGTATGACAAAACGTCGTCCAGTAATGACCAAAATGACCATCTTGTCTCGTTAAAACATTTTTTTAAATGACTTCTTGAATATGTACAGATAGGTATGATAACAGATTATTATAGCAGCTTATATCAGCTCGGAGAGATGATTCAAAATAGATATCGAAGAAGTGGGAAACCGATTGTGATTCTTAGAAATAAAATAAATAGCAACTCCTGGGTCGCGTTTTATAAAGTTACAACCTACAATTTCGCTGTTTGCCTCTCTAACGCACTCACATATTGGCTAGAAAGAGAGGCAAACAGCGAAATTGTAAATTGTAACTTTATAAAACGCGACCCTGCAATGTAAATACCTACCTGAATGAAAATCTTATGTTTATTTCGGTATTGTTTTGATATAGCCATAGATAGATTTTGGATTTAGGTAGATACTTACTCAGGTAGGTATAGTCAGCATCTAATACTTAATTGCAGCAAATATATTTAGTACCTATTGTGTAGCGAACTAAGCATTTGGCCACTTTGGCGGCTACAAAGTATTTGACGCTGACTGTAGTATTATTATATTTATTATCTAATTTCAAAGCCCAAAAAATAATTTATAAATTTTAGTTTCAACCTCCACACGACATTTTTTAAGCAAAACCGACTGATTTAAACAAAATTTAACTATTTTTTTGTATACTACTATTTATATGTAGGTATATCCCACAATTTGTTGATCTCAATTCTCAGTAGTCAGCCGATAATAAGAGAAATAAAAATACTGCACATTTGAAGCCGGTTGTTGTAAACTTTTATATCTAAGGTAAAGGTCCAAAAGTTTGGCATTAAGTAGTTACCTACCTAATAATATCTTATCGAATAATCGAAAATAAAGGCGTCAACTGTATCCAACATAACGAATTATCGCGAAGTATTTATGTGGCATCCAAATGATAATAAGTCTTCCAAAAAGTATAATTAAAAAAAAAATGTTTTCTTAAACAAATAAAATATTAACTTGAAAATTTCATCATAAATTTGTCATTGTCACTCATTTTACTTACGAATACTATCACTGAAGCACTTGTTTACTGAACCAGTTCACACTAACAATACGACGCGCAAACTAGAACTTATCTTATCACACACTTCAAAAGAAAAATTTGTTTCCACAGTTGGTAAACAAATCAATCGGGCGAGCACGTGGGTATCAACACGGTATTTAAAATGTACAAACAAACGCGGATGAACATCGATCACACATTAACACGCCGGGCGCGGATTCACTCACGCTGTTTTTTTGTTTATATACCCGTTTTTGGAAATTGTGAAAAGATCTTTATAATCGGGTATTCCTCTGTAGGTACCTAAGTTGTCAGTCGATGTGCGTTGAAGTGTCTCAGCAGTTGCGGCCAGGTGCGGAGCAGTGAGGTCCGCGGAGTGATGTGTCGTGTGGTCGGGAGCGCGCCGCGAGTGCGGTCTCCCGGCCTTTGTACGCGGGGGTATTTCGGTAGATCGCCACCATCGGACAATTCACGGCCGAGCGATGCGACCCAGGCTCAACCATCAGCACTCTAATAATAAACTTGTTTATATTTTTTACTACCTCCATAAATTTAATTCTGAATCCGCTCTATTTCTACGATTACGGCGGCGACACTAGCGCCGATATAGGGTCCGCGGCCTCGCTGACCACGTGCTTCTCGAAATAGAAGGGTACTGTGGCAACACGAATCACCATCACATGGAATTATATCGAGGTGCGAGCCGAATGTGTTCGGATCGAGTGATGTGTCGTAAAGCACGTCGGACGCGTGGGCGGCAGAGGTCGCTGGATGCTAGACGGCGGTCAGCTGCCGCCAGTTTGGAGATCGTAAATTCGGGCGCCGTTTGAAAACAACGTCGGGCGAGTCGTTAGTTACATACCGTGATGGTGTCAGAGATGGCGCTGCAGAAAGCGCCGAAGCCGGAGTGCGCGGGCGGGGGAGAGTGGGGCGGCGTGGAGCCGCCGGGGCGCTCCATGGCGGCGCGGGCGCGCGCGGTCGGCTCTCGGCGGAGCACTGCCGGCGGCCCGCTGCCGCTGCCGCGCGGCCGCCCGCCAGCCCAGGGCTGCCACCGATGGCTACGCGCCACTCGCCCCCATACCCATAGACGATGAGGTGCGAGCTACAAGTTATAAGCGAATCGCGAATATATGTACTTACTTTACTCTATTATAGATGTTATTGAATGTAACAAATTTAACACGTTCGACGCCGGTGACACGCATACGTGACCGAAAAAACTGTACTCCTATGCCAGTGACACACATACGTGATCAAAGTAATATTATTCTTATGCCACTAGCATTAATCAAGTTCTCACTCCCATGCCAGTGGCATAGAAATACGAACGTTTTTGACACAATGCTGTGTCGCCGGCATAGGAGTACAATCTTTTCGGTCACACATGCGTGTCACTGGCATAGGATTTCTATAAGATAATTCCGATCGGCATAGTATAAACACTTAGTGAAAAAGTACCGGAGGTGAACGTGTTAAGATAAAAAAAAAACTATTTCAATACTTGCAACTTAGTATAGTCTAGTACAAAAATATGTATCGATAGAATCCTCTTGTAAATTTAATATGTTACGACGTTCCGTATAATAACGGAATTAAAGTGCACTGGGCTATATTTTGAGCATTTTTGTATACACCTTATTTTGCCTTTAACTGTAACCATGAATAATTATCGAAATTAGGTAACAAGCTACCTAGTCTTATAGGTTATGTTTTTCTAGATATTGGGGCTTAGAAGTTAATCACCTAAATCTTCAATCAATTGGTTTAATACTTACGAAATGGATACATACAAGCATTTCCATTTCATCAGCCAAGCCAAACCAACAATTACCTACTACGATAACTTATTAAAGTTGGGGAGTGGGTGAAAAAGTTATAGCTCCGTGTGATATCATACGGCAGCACCCTATGATGACACAGAGCTATGACTACGAAAAAAAATATTTCTACAAGTTTTTGCTTACTCATTTATCTGTTAGACTTTGATCTTTATAGGCAACAAGATATTTAACTTGTAAGGCATCCCATTACGGCTTTTCGTTTTCAACCTACTAAGTAGTGGTTTTGAATATCAATAGGTTCGACAACTATTAATCAACGCACAACCCTATATCGTCGGCTAAGTGTCAACAATAGTTCTGGTCAAGCTAAGTTAAGTATAATAATGTTATCGCACTTATCGCGCCAACACTACACAAATTACCCGGCCTTCAAGGTCAGCCATGGGAACTTGATAAGTTGATAACGACCTTCAATAAAGCCAAGCGTAACCTTCAACTATTGACTTCGCTTTGTTATTTAGGTACCTACCAACTTGTAGTTCTAGAATAAGTAGAATAGAAACAATAACTAAGGTATTCTGTAAGTACAGTTGGATTTATTACTACTCGTATACCGTTAAAAATGTTTGAAAGAAACAACTGAATACATTTTAATGCTGCTTTGAGTAAAGATTACTTACCAACATTATTTTCATAATTATTATCAATTTAGCTCATTCTCGTTATTGAAATACAACTGGTCGTGCATAGTTTTTATATTTAGATTGGTACCTACCTAATTTAATATCCTGTTTTTTTTTAAATTAATCTGAAATTAAGAAACCCAACTTTTATTAAAGCGTTTTATCAAAAAAGTTGCCTATATTTATAGAATTATTCTTGTATTTTTTTTACTATTACAAATTATACTCTGACTTGCTTGGGTATCTATTTTCCGCGCGCGTTGCACAAACTGCGACAACCCTGCGGTCACGAGTCCGCGCCCTCGCGTTACATAAACCCGCCCGCTGCCCGCTACCTGTCTGTTGTCGTTTTGGCATGCCAGCCCACAACAATAACACTAAATAATTATAGACAGGCTATTTCCAACTCAACGCATACTACACGCGTGACCGATTTGAAACGTCCTACGCTGAAGTGCAGTTGATAATAACTAATTACTAATTAGCGGCCATTAAAAAGCGTTTACAGAGAGTAAACTGCATTCTTGTTTTAAGCGCTCGATAAACAAAACACTTGTGCTGAGTAATTAAGCATCTTACATGTTACTTTGGATATTACTTTTTCCTTATAAGGAATGTAAAAAAGCTTTTACTAAGATTGTAGTTTTCATTGTTGTTACTTGTATTGAAGTACCTGCTTTGTTTTATTGAGTACTAACGACCTGCCTCGGTTTCGCACGAGTACAATTTCATTACTAAAACCACCCTCTTTGCTCACTATATCTATGAAAAAAACCGCACCAAAATCCGTTGCGTAGTTTTGTAGATTTAAGCATACAAGTAAGCGTACAGTATAGGAATGATAGGGACAGAGAAAGCGACTTTGTTTTATACTACGTATGTAGGAATTTCTTGTAGTTAGACTTTTCATTACAGAGTAGGCTATGGCTATCCTACTTCGCCCTGTACTTACCGTAAAACTACCCAACTATAGTCCAAAAGCTCCCAACTATGGTCCAAAACTAAGTCAAATATCTTCGATTTAGTGTAATTATTATATTATTGACCCAGTTGTTACACAAAATCTCCTCATTAATGATTAAAAAACTTAGATAAAACCAAAATAAAATATTTCCATTGATGCTTAATTACGAGTTGAACGTGTGGACCATAGTTGTACTTTGTAGTACCTAGGTACTGGACTATAGTTGTATGGTTTTACGGTACCTCATTTTCCCAAACCTAACAAATTGAGAATAATTCTACTGTTAAGTACCTAAATGTATCCAATGACACCAAATATTTTGTATTTCATCCCTCGGTTAGATGTTAGGTAGGTGTAATGGCCACTTAAAAGTAATGACGTGGCTGAATGACAAGCACATAAAACGACGTTAAACAGGCCTAAATATCAATACCCTAACATGAGTATGGTGTGACACGACAGCGTTCCACGCGAGATCGGGCTACTTATAAAGGTGCATGCAGACCAAAAGACCATTCGCTGTTCTATCCCCCTACTCTACGAAATTCGATCGTTACACGAAACGTGATTCGTTGATTTCGTAGAGTGGGGGATAGAACAGCGAATGCTCTTTTGGTCTGCATGCACCTTTACTATGAATGTTTGTCAGTTCAGTAGAAAACAAAAAAAAATGTAAACAAATATGGCTGACTTTCCATAGTATTTTACATCTTTGACACATATCGAGTCACGATATATGTCAAAGATGTAAAATACTATGGAAAGTCAGCCATATTTGTTTACGTTTTTTTTGTTTTATTCGTGACACACATTTGTGACCGTCCATAAGAAAAGGTACCTTATGGCAGTTTCTAGTTACGGAGATATTGGCGATTTTGTAAAACCATTCAAAATTATCATTTTTTCTTTTTATACAGGGTGTTTGGTTAGCGGTGTCGGAGCTTTTAAGGGCTTAAATTACAATCAATTTTATCGATAAATTACCATTAATTTTTTTTTTTGTGCGAACGATAATTAAATGGCGGCCATTTTAAAATTTCAAACAGACGAATACGGGCGCACGTGATATTTCTGGAATTATACGTTTGTTATCGATCCTATCCCTGCAAAAAAATCTCGTTAGAGAGCTCATTAGATAAGCAAACTAATTAAGCTAATCATTTGACTCAACTATTTGAACAACAAGTCTAAAAAAATTTTTTTTATTCAAATTATTAAAAAATTTACCTTAATTTTTCTTTTAATTTAATTTTGCATGAAAACTAGGTCGTTAAGATAGGTTTTTGGTGTTGTTTTTTATTAGTACAGTATGTAAGCTAAAAAATAACACCATAATTACAGTTATACCTTAAGTACTTTAGGAATTACAAGTGCTCAAACATACACCAAAACAGCTGTATTTAGCGTTCCTGATGCAAAATCCATAAACAAATGAATGTCAGCAGTGTACTGACTAGTGAAGTGGCCGCCTTCCATCCATCCAGTGCATGTTTGAGCACTTGTAATTCCTAAAGTACTCAAGGTATAACTGTAATTATGGTGTTATTTTTTAGCTAACATACTGTACTAATAAATAACAACACCAAAAACCTATCTTAACGACCTAGTTTTCATGCAAAATTAAATTAATTGAAAAATTAAGGTGAATTTTTTACTATTCTTAATTAAAAAATTTTTTTTAGACTTGTTTCTCAAATAGTTGAGTCAAATAATTAGCTTAATTAGTTTGCTTATTTAATAAACTCTCTAAAGAGATTTTTTTTGCAAGGATAGGACCGATAACAAACGTATAATTCCAGAAATATCACGTGCGCCCGTATTCGTCTGTTTGAAATTTTAAAATGGCCGCCATTTAATTATCGTTGGCACAAAAAAAAAATTATATGGTAATTTATCGATGAAATTGATTGTAGTTTAAGCCCTTAAAAGCTCCGACACCGCTAACCAAACACCCTGTATAAAATAGTAAAATATACAAACAGGAGTACATGTGTACCTTGGTGTCAGCTGTGTACGTTAATTCTTTCTTTACTAAATTTGAGTTCAAAGTTTAGTAGAAAAGGTCCCTTGTGGGAATAGCATACAAAAATGACATCAAAGCTCAACATTTATATATAAAATAATTAAATTTGTTTACAAGTATTTGTTTGCAATTTTTCCTTTTTTATACTATGGCGGTTGTAAACAAGTATACGGCTGCCCTGATGGTACGCACTAATCAGTCACGGCAGCTTTCGTGAAATCCATGGTACTCATATCTCATATTAAAAACAAGTTTAAGCTAAAATATATCTGTACATAGGTATAATCACAAAAAGTGCTTTAGGTACTTCAGTACAACGGTCGTTTTAAATTTTAATTTACGTGTAGGTAGGCCTACCTACTACATTTCTCGACTGACTTCAAAACGTCTCTCGACGGCATCATTCCTTTGCGTTACACCGCCACTATTACCATCTCTTTCCTACTTACTCGCGACAATTTGCATGTCGAACTCTTCACGCGGTGTGTCTGGTTTAATTTTTCGCATTTTTCATATTTGACCATGATTTTTGACCAAAAATCACCTAAAATGTCCTCACGTGATTTATGAATTTTTTTTTAGTAATAACGGACTGTGAACAATACATATTGTGTTATCTTTCGGGATCACTAGGCAGGTACTTTATGTGAATTAATTAACGTTGACTTTAAGTAAAAATTACTCATAACCGATCAATATTTTTAGAAAATTATAATAACATTTTGTGTTCGAATTGCAGTTTTGGTACAAGATTAGCAAAAAAATTAAATTAATATGGTGCCTTATTATAATAATCAACATGTTTTGCCTGTGATTGGCCATAAGGGCCCTTTTCCCAAATGTATGGGAGTGAAATTGTGATTTTTACGTAACTTTAATCGTCGATAAACGAAAAAGTGTGACCTGTAGAATAATATTAATACTTTTGTGATACTCTTGTGGATTGATTAAAATTAATTTAGAACATACTATACCAAAGTTGTTATTGTTCTAGGAAAGATTTAAGTGATATTAATTATCACATTTAATTAAAATAAAGATATTTCGTTGACTATGTGACTTTCATTTCTATCCTAAAATGTAAGGTCAAATATGTTCTACTATATACAATGGTTCAAATTACAATATATAAAAAGAAAACCGAAAAAAACATTTTTTAATTATTCCGTTCATATGAGCGCGTTGCTCTTTTCAAAGAGGGTTTTTTCATGATATGAACGTCACATAAAAAAAAAGCATAACTGAATTCCAAGGAAGAACTCCTTAAGATACGAAATCAATCATAACCTATGTAACTTCCAATGGGAACACACTTAAAACAAGGTTCAAACTTCATTTGACGATTTCTCAAAAGTGCATTTTTAGCATGTGTCAGTTTAATGTTTTTTTATTTTTTAAGTATGAGACTTAGACACGTGTTTTTTTCTGTATT